>JBBYHM010000020.1:2969726-2982996 GCA_038381775.1 Adansonia rubrostipa | reverse complement strand
ACTAAAACCCCACTTACCCTACTTGAATCTTAATTCAAGACTTAAATAAATAAACTTTAGGTTGAACTATAGTTAACAACTTGAAATGTCACATTACAAGTAGCATTATTGACAATTTCGGGTGTTGAATTACCTTTGAGGTGCCAGTCACAAACTGTAGAAGCCGAGCTTTATCCTCCTTACTGAACCCTTGAACAACCTCCCAAAACCACTGTATCACCGGTGATGCTGCACTATACCCAGAGTACTCGGTATTTGCCCTCATATCATCCACTAGAAGAAACAAATCATAGATCAAGTTATATTCATAAAATCATGGCAAAATAATGCATTCTGTCAGGTAAGTTATATTAAATTAATCGGTTTACAACACTTACAATCTATTTCTGGAAGACCACTTATCAATAATTCCAGCTCCTTGTCATTAAAAATAGATATTAATTCCCTAGGAATTAATTCACTGAATCCTTCCAAAAATGCATTTATTTGAGGACGAATAGCAGTTGTCAAACGATGCTCAGCGACTAAATCAACATATTGGTGTTTATTCTCCTCGGTAACCTTAATGTTTCGACCACCAGGAATCAGCTCATAGTCAGTCACCTGTATCATATTTGATACAACATGATTATAATCAAGAATAAGTGTTCGCTACTAAGGGCTTCATGGAGGGATCAATGAAAATAAGTACCTGAGTCCTTTCATACAATATTAACTTCTCCTCATCAGCATCAATGCTAAAAGTAAGGTCTGGGACATCACTAATGTCATTCTGAAAGAAAGAGACAAGGAAAGGAGTTTTTTTTTTAGAAGAAAAAAAAGGAGTGGAAAACAATAATCTTTCTGATTAAACATGTAAGGTAACCGCCAGCAATCTAACAAACTCTATAGCTCCCTCTCGAACAAAGGGAAAAAGAGGAAAAGATGTTGAAATTTGACATATGACTGACCTCAAGCATCCACTTTAGGTTTTTGAAGTAATCAGGATCAATTGCTTCAATGTCATGATAAGTAACTTTGACTCCCAAGATATGCTTGTAGAAAGAACGAGTAAAGTGGACATCCAAGAGTTGCCCATCAAAAAGTGCTTTGCCAACCTGGAAAATTTTAGTTAGAAGTGAACATAAAGTTAGGGGGAAAAAAAGCGTGTCAATCCAATAAGAGCAACTAGAGAAGGTACTAACAACTCGCCCAACAAATTTGAAGTATGAAAGATGTTCAGTTTGGTAGACTGAGTTAGGGTTTGGTTGGAATGTTGACTCATTGCCCACTGTAGTGAAAAGCAGTGCTCCTTTGTCAAATATAACCCTGGACAATAGCTGATACCATTCCCTTGTAAGCCCACCAGCATCAATGCCTTCTTCCCCTTGGAAGTGAACAGTCAATCTCCCCTTCAAATCTTGAGGTGACCGCATCCTTAGTTGGTTATATGAATCCTCAAGTATGTAAGCTCTTCTAACCGATACTCTTAGAGGACTGTGATGATGATCATGTTGTTGATGCTTTATTTTGGACCTGAAGTGAGCACGTTTATTATCAAAATCAACAAAGCGGGGAACTTTCAGCATGAGTGAAAATGACTTCTCAAGCAGCCCAGGATTCTGGCGGATGAAAGCATTTAACAACTTCCTATGCTTCTCCAAGAACTTCACAAAGGCAACATGTTTTTCATCAAATTTTGAGACAGGACCAGCAGTCTTCTGCTGGCCAGCAGATGTGCTGGCATCCTCAACTTCAGAAAGTGTAGCCATGCCAAAATCATGACCAGAACCTGGTTGTGCAGGATGCAACTTCTGACACATCACAAAGAAAGATTCTATATACGGTAAGATGTTCTGAGTGCCGGCAGGTAGGGGTGGTGTTAAACCAGGTTGTCTTGATGTGGAAGTCCTGGATGGAGCTATTAAATCCGGTGCAGAATCTGAATAGCTCTCTATTTTGCTTATGCAAGTGCTCAATGCTATCCACAAAGGTTCTAAGGAGGTATTTATGTCCCACACCTGAGAAAGAGCAGAAGAACGCTCGGTTTCAGGAAGCAGCTGCAGATCCTTTTCTTTCTCAGTTATTGAGGTAACAAGAGAACTTAGTGCCTGTAAGACCCTTAAAATTGCACCTCCATCAGAAGATGTTGTGCTGAGTAGAGCTTTGACTGCTTCACCAAACATTTGTAACTCGTCCATGGCAGATTTAATCAAATTTTGCACAGCATCTGCTAGCTCAGAAATAAACAGATGACAATGGCTTGGAGCAATAGCAACCAGCTTTTTCATTACCTCAGCCACCAGAGTATATGCATTATCCGACAAACTGGGTAGGAAACAAAACATCAGCCCGAGCAAATGGAAAGAAGGCACTAAATCACATTCAAAATTTAACAAGTAAAAGATAAAAATTATTTGATAGGAGGTGCAAACTGCGAAATCATTCTTTCTGTTCTTTTTTTTTCTTTTATTTTTGGGCAGAGCGGGGTGAGAGTTGGTTGCAAAACCACAAAGTTACACAAAATGAAAACATGGACTTTTCTTCAATTGATGCATAAGAGTGGAAACATAAGAGTTCTGATAAAATATATGGTATAAAAGAATCCAATGTGTGGACATATAACTTACCCTTCCCGCGCAAGCAATGAGCATAAAAGCCGGAGCTCTGCTCGTGGGAGATTGCTCAGTACGCTCTGTGCATCACATTCATTATTTGCACCAGATATTGAGGGTGTGGATGAATCAGCAGTCTTTAAAGGTGATTCAGTAACCTCAGAAGCATCATGATTCTCAGCATTGATGTCAGCATCAGACACTGAAATTCGTAAAGCAGGTATTTGTTCATTGGAACATGCCTGGGATTTCTCAGATGAAACGGGCTTCCTTTCCACGTGGTCTATGATGATATCCAACAAGTTAAGCAGCTGAAGCAAAATCATAAATGAGCAAATAATGAACATAAAGATGAAAAATTCTTTAAACTTATTTAGAATAGGGTTACCACTAATCACCTGCTCAAGATGTGCTATACTTCTCAAGTACAGAGGTTGATTGAGAAGGCTCAAAAGCAATGCAATGTAAGTGCATCCTTCCTGCTGCTCCTCAGACATTAAAGCTTTTCCACGTGACTGACCAATATTTCTTAGCTCTTGCAAGGTAGCAAGAGGCAATCTAAACTGAAGTAAGATCTTAGCAACATATGGATGATTTCGTGCCAAATAAGTGAGAGTTTCAAGAACTCGCCTGGACACCAAAGGAGGAACTCCTAAAATGGAAAAGGATAAGATAAAAGAAACCTCTCAGAACCCAAATACTACAAGTCAAATCAAGAACAAACCATAAAGCTACTCCAAATATTAAACTCATGAAGAATAAAAAGAAAGTAAACGATCCACCTACAAAAAGAGAAATTATTCCTAAAAAATGGAGAGAGAAAAATGAAAATGTCCTTATGACATGACACATTGAATCACTAGGGTTCCTTAACTCGTGCCATGTGTATCATATCTCACCATCAAAATGTGGAGGGCGAGAATACATAACATTATTCTGGCAACCGTAAAGCCTGTATGGTGGTTCAATTGCATTGGAATAATTGACAGGCTTTCTTGTATCAAGCATCAACAAGTCCACCAAGATTTTAACTAGGGCTATTCTGGTTTCATTATGAGCACACAAATTCAAGAGAAGCTTCTGCAATGCACCTTTATATGGTAGCTGCAGGATCAAAAATGTTAACGCGTAAATCAAAAGCAAGGATAAACATCAAAAGGAAAAATTGACTGAGAGAGCACCTGAACTAAGCGAAGTAACCGAACTATAGCTTGAAGAGCTTCTGTGCCAATTAAAGGGATACCTTCAGCTTCAATTAGCTTAGCAGAAACAGATCTGCGTGACACAATACTTGCCCCAATCCTGTCCAGGCCGAATCCAATACCTTCACCTCTCCTAGAAGACTCACCTCTGCGATTCCTAGCATACATTCCAAACAAGTTACGATTATGATAGCGATGTGCAAATCTCTCACGCAACATGTTTGCCTCCGCAACAAGGGCAGGCGAGAGATTAGCAAGAATGGCATCAGAAGACGTTAACAGAACCTGAGGACAAAAGTAACAGAAGGAAAAAAATGTTAAAGAAATATTTAACTTACAACTTAAAATTTAACCACATTATAAAAAAATAATACCTCTTCTCGCAAATCCGAAGGAAATGTTGCAATTATTGAGACAGCGTCCATTTCAACAGGTTGACCTTCAAGCTCTTGAGATTGATGAAGCCTTTGTGCTTGCTGTTGTGCAAGGACTTCAGCTCGGATATCTGGGGGAAGGGCTGCAAGAAATTCTGGATCAATATCTCCAGAATTCTGTTGTTCAGCATTCGAAGGTTGCGCAACTGGGCCTTGCTGAGCTGAAAGAACTTCAGTACGCAACTCCTCTGGGAGAGCATCCAAAAATGCAGGATCAATTGATCCAGATCCAGCATCACTATTTATCTGCTGCTCAGCGGCTGTACTATCTTGATCTGCTTCTCGACTAGAATTCTCTGAAACCTCAGTAACACTATGAAGAGGTGCATCTCTCCCACCAACAGCTGTGGAATTCCCAAAAGCCGCATTTGTCCTTCTTGCACGAGCAGCTTGTTGATCAGCACTTCTGTCTGAAGAACCTTGCCTTTCTCCTCCATCATCATGGCCATCGGCACTTCCAATCTCAACATCAAGGCTTCGAAGGCTTTCCCCTAAAGTAGCCCCACTACCACTACTCTCTTGGCTTACTGCTTCAATAACACGAACGGTTGCATCATTCTGCTCAAACTGCATTTCAACAGACTGTGAATGTATACTTGATGCATCTGTTCCTTGCAGAGAATTGCTTACCGCAGGTCTCCCATCAGAATTGAGGGCGCTATCAATTGCTGCAGAAGATGGAGGCACATTAGCATTTTCATTATTTTCATTGTTTACTACAAGAGTCTCTGGCCTTGCACCAGCCCCTGATTCCTGTAGCTGACTGCCTTCACCATGGGTCTGAGGTTCCACTATTGATGTGTTGTGATCAGAAGATTTCTCAGGGACTGGTCGCCTCAGTTGGGAGACAAGTAACTCTTCGAGGCCTTGTGGTACAGTAGCTGCACTTGACCCACTACTTTGCTGGCTCTCATCAACCCACAAGTTCAAACGATGACTGTGACGCCCATTCCTCAAAGACTGGAAAATTGTATCCAACCGTGATGAGGTGCTGTCTGAGTTTCTACCAGAAATAATCATATCATGGGCATTTTCTGGAAAGCAAAATAGAGACAAAGGATGTTAAAATTAGATATGCATATAAAACTCCAAAATTAATAAGAATTAAGTTGTAAATTACAACAAAATCCAAAAATATATATTATTACAATACAGAAAACAAAAACCTGACTGCCTGGAAGAGGCTGAGCGTAATGATGAAGGTCCCATTAAAAGAGGATGTGTTGAAGGGCCCAAATTCTCACCACTGCGCCCCAAAGGACTGTAAATGGATGTAGTACGTCCATGACGTCTAGAACCAAAAACTTCAACTGGCATTACATGAAGAGTTTCATGGGCAAAGCTGTGGTCTCTGCCCAAAACCTCAATATGGTCGAACACATCCATTCCATTGATACCCTCCTCTAACCTTAGAATGACTCCACCTTCATCATCACCATCATCCTCCTCATCTTCCTCCAATACTTCATCATCGAACTCATCATCATCAATCTCATGATCCTCTTGATCTGTGTCAGGATGAGACAGGTGATGCACATCTTCTTCCTCCAAATTATTATGGTCCTCATCATCATCATCGTCATCTTCATCCACTTCATCCCCATCATCTCCTGACATCTCATCCTCATCATCATCAAGGTTTTCTTGCTCATGGGGCTGGATTTCAAAATGAATCCCCAGATTGTCTACACCATTTTCAAGACCCCTTCCATCCTCAGAAGTTTCTTGCATATAATCATCCTCAGTAGCAGGAGCAAAACCTCCATCAAGATCCTGGTCACGTTCCATATCAACTGTAACAGATTCAAACGCACCATAGTTTTGTATGGTATTGAAAGATTCAACATGGTCAGCTGCAACTGCATCATGATTGGACTGAGATGCCATTTCCATGGATTGCGATGCATCAGCAACATTATCTACTCTCCTCAACTGATTGTGCTCAGCAGGTTTGACAGAATTCTCAGCTTTGATAGCAGAAGAATCAGCAGAATGAACATGCTCCTTGGTTACAAGTTCCAAAGCTTTAATGAGCCCCGTTACAACTTTGGGTGACTCAGCATGATCCAAATCCAACACTTCAAGCGTGCGTGTTAATGATGCAACCAAACCAACGTCTATAAAAGTGGCAGAAGCTTCTGCTGAGATGCATGACCCAGTTGGTGTACGAGCAACTAGTATATCGTTCAGCAGATCAACAAAAGTCTGCATATTGCTGCTTGGAGATTTCAAACCATCACAGGAATTAACAAAGTCATTGAAAATACAATTAATCTCCGTAAATACTCTCTTCCTGGCCTCTGCAGAACGCACACAAGATGCAACCAGAAATTGACTAGACCTGATTGCTAGTTTATGCCTCCAGTCACCATCAGTTTTCTTTTCCTTTTTTGAATTCCGGGAATATGGAATAAAACTGTGAAGAATGTGGTGAAATATTCCACAAGTGGATAAACCAGTTGAGCCTCTCTGATGAGGGACCCTGAAGCTACTATTTTCACCATCTCTTCGGAGCAGCACATGAACAGATGAAGAGTACATTAACAGAATCTCTGTCAAAAGTTTCAAGAGGAATACTATCTTTGCAAGTGATGTAGAAGGATCTTGGCCAGAAGCTTCCTTCTCCTCAGGCACAGTTGCAATGGCTTTTCCTTTACCCTTGATAGCAGCAACATCAATTTCCATATCAGTTGATGATGGTGCATCAACAGGCACCTCTGCTCTGGAATCATCTGTCAAGGGAGGTACAAAAGCACTAACTGAATCCAAAAGAAGCTCAATCATATTTACAAAGCTTGGAGGAGATTTTCTATACATTTTAACTGACTTGGAATTCAAATCATTAAATTTTCCATGCCCGGTTCCAGGACCTGCTGTGTTCATATTGCACAAATTACCCTTTCCATCATTTTGTTGTGTTTTATCTTTGCCTGATGCTTTATCCTTCTCTTTTTCTTTCTCCTTGCATTTATCTTTGTCACGGTCTTTAATCAAGATAATATAAGGTCTGTCACCAACCATTTCAACTTGGCAGACAGACTTAACAGACTGCATAAATATAAACGGATCACGCGAAATGACAGAACTTAGGTTGACAAGGAAATTACGTGGACTGACCCTTCCATTCGAATGTCTGTTAGCCATAGCAGAAAGACTGTGCTTTATCTCAGCTTCCATTGCTTGCTGCAAGGTTTGAGGATCTTCAAGGACATGATGGATAATGGTAGCAGCAACATTGTCAAACCCAGGAAAAAGACTACTTGTTGGCAACGAAAGAAGTGAACTTACACCCCCACCATCAAGAAAACAAACAGCAACAGAATGGGTTCTAGTCAGAGTAGAACAAAGCTGCAAGACAGCATGCATTGTTTCTGATGGATATTGGTTCCTTATACAACTACAAGCAATCTCTATCAGTCTCTTCTGCCCATGAATACCTATATGTCTCGGAGATCCAAACGAAGAATGCAACTTACTTTTCTTATCCTCATTAATACTGACAGATGTCTGCTGGCTACTAACATTGTCCCCTTTCAACTGCTCAACAATTTCAGTATTCAATTTGTGGTCCACCTGAAGTAGCCTATCAAGAGCAAGGAAAGCAGTAGTTACCCACTTTGGAACTTCACATTTCTCCTTCACTACTGAAGCAGAGTCCCAATCAGAAAGCAAATCAATCACAAGTTTTACCAGCCCGGTCTTTGAGGCAATTTCCCGTGCCCCCACATCCTCATGAAGAATTAAAGCAAGAACATGGAAAAGGGCAGAGAGCAGAGAATCATTTCTGCCATCAGATGCAGAACTAGAATCTCTCACTTGGTCAAGAATGAAGGAAATGACGCTGGACCTATATTGACCATCATTTTGAGAGCATATCAATACAAGGAGATCTCTAACTGGGAACGCTAGAGGTTCCTTCATCTGAAGCAGCTTTGTACATGTTGACAACAATTCCTCGATAGGAGGAAGTTGGACCATGTCTTCAAGTTCCTGGCTACTGTCACTTGTAACTTCTACATTTGTGTCAGTTTCGGAGTTCCCAAGAGACATGGCAAGTGCACGGGCAAGTTCATCATCCTCCTGGGTTTCCTCTGGATGGGAGAACAACCACTCCATTGCCAATTCCACACTATTAGATCCAACTTGCCTCAGAGCTTCTTCTGCCCTAGACCTGGAAAACCCCATCTCTACAATTGTTGCTATGGTTGTTTCATTTGGAGGGGGCCCACTGATACGAGCACTATGGGTGCTGATAACATCTTTCACTTCAACACCAGAGTAAATGTGCCTAATGATAGATATAACTGCAGTGATGAAATCATAACTGCAATCAGTAAACTGTGGATGAGTCCAAACTGGAAGCACTGCCTTAAGCACCATTGACTGAAGCACCTTTACAAAAGTTTCAGCATCTCTTGGGAAAGGAACATCTCCACTTGCAAGTGGTTGCACAAGCAGGTTTTTGGTGAATGGAGACAAAATAAAAGAAGATGCCACCAAGTGAGCCATAAGTTTGCCACAGCTAGCTAATGGACCATAAATCCATGCATGATCTCCATCTTCTTTTTCATACTGCTTTACATTACCATCATCGGTATCCATTGGAGACGCAGGAGCCCTATTAACAGCAAATAGTAATTGACTGGTAGCTTCAAAGGTTGTCAAAACTGATTGTATAACTCCATAGCCATATAAGCAGTTTAGCATGATAGCATTACAGGAATCAGGCCTGTCCTGGAGAATGCGATCAATGAAATCAATAACCTTACCAAAGTAGCGACACTTTGTTGATATGGATGCTTCTGAGCCTGAAGAATTTACATGACCTCCAAAGTTCATGTGACCCAATGCAATAGAGGCAAAACTAGAAGCAACAGATTTTGATGCAGGAGATGCATTAACAGTATCATCCCGACGATGAGAAGGAAGTAACATCACTTTTCCCAACTCTTGAAACAAATGGGTAATGTGGAAGGAAAGTGACCTCAACATATCACAGCAAGAGGTGTGATATGACCTCTGCTTGTCGTAGTCCTTTGTATTGGCAGTTCCAGAAGCATTTGATGAAGTAGAATGATTCTCTCCAAACCGCACGTCTGAACCATCAATACCCAATCTCTGTTGAAAGCCACTAGCTCGGCCAAAATCACGATAAAGATTTATGAGGTCAAAGAACTGGGATTCAATACTCCATCCTGGTGTCCTTCTCCTTAGTAATGGATCGAGGAACCGTCTTAAGGAGTTCAACCTTTGCACTTCAGTATCACTTGCACTAGATTCCCGTTGTTGTGACTCAGGCTCAGCAGAACTAGCACTGGCACCATCATCATCCACTTCAAGCTTGGCATCTTCAAGGAGAGCAATCTGCCATAAAATTTTGCGATGGACACAACCAATATCTTCCAGAACATCATTGCTGCTATTTCCAAGTTCAGCAAGCAAAGCACTAATCCAACGATTATCTTTGGAAGCACCAAGAAATAGAAGGAACTCAACAAGGAAAAGGGGATAAAAGACTCTATCATCAGGCATCAACTTGGGATCCAGTAAAAAGAACCCTGAATCTGCACCAAATCCAGTCAAAGCTTTCTTCAAATGTTCCCGAAGAGAAGAACAGAAGGCACGAGCAAAAGGAGCAGAGTGATGCTGAGTAAACCCTTTAAAAACCATGTTGCAATGTAAAGCAATGGACATCCCCTCAGATGATTGTACTATACTGGGCCTTAAAAGAAGCTTCAGTAGAGCCTCAATTCCTGATTTCTCCACAAACAGGCGACACGTTTCAGAATTCTCTGTAGTTCTATGAAGCAAAACCATCAGATGCAAAATGCACAATTGGAGAAACAGCTCATCACTGATTCCTTCGGTTACAGAATCCACTGCACCAACCAGACAACTATGCTCTTCATTTCCTTTGTCTTCGGAATCAGTTTCCATTGCGGTGCTGTCATTAACTTTTTCCACAGATGATGACCCAGAGAAACTACTGCTGTCCCCAAAGGAATCAATTTTATTTACAATTTCAATGATTATATCAACACCAATGCTTCTCAATGAAGATACATGGCGTAAAAGCTCTTCAACTGCATTAGCCAAAGGAACAATTGCTTCATTCATCACCAGCACATACTTCTTGCTAGTAAATATGTCAACAAGGAATCGCAATGCTGAAGTTTCTTTCACTGCCTCCAAGCCTTTGGCATTAAGACAAATGGCACCAAGGCCATTTGGAACACATGTTATAGCCTTTGAAGATGGAAGTACCCCAGATAACACTGAAGACAAAAAGGCATCTGGAAGACCCAGTTCGAGAAGTGCAGGAAGACAAGTTGGATCTTTGTGGATAATTTCACTCATAACAGTCACAGCTGAGTAATAAATATCACCTCCAAATTTATCTGCATTCCCATATATGAGTGATAATGTACCAGGCAGTGAACTTTCATGAGGGTTCTGTGGTCTAGTGGAGTTTGCAGGGGCATACGTAGCAGAACCAAGAGCCTTCAAAAGTACCTTGATAAGCCTCTTTTGGGAATACAACTGGTCACCATTGTATCCAGAGCATTCTCCGTAGACCATTGAATTACCATTTCCACCAGAGATACCAATAACTCTATGCACTTCTATCTGTAGCCTTTGAGCCAAAAGCTCCACTCCACCCAGTTCTCTAAGCAATGTCACAGCTGAACTACTGTAATCCATGAGCTTTTGTAGAGCTTTTACGGCCAAATAGACAAGATGCATATGATTTGGGTCAGAATCCTCCAAGAGAGGTAAAAAGGTTGGAACCATCCCTGACCCTCTAATATTACTTCCTGATGCAGAGGATGACGTGATATGAAGCAGATAGAACTGAAGAAGAGCCTCAATAAAAGCAAGCGATGATGGATCACTAGAACCCTTGAATGACAAAACTGCCTTCTGGAGCACATTCAGGAGGATCATTCTATTTCCTGCAGTAAAACTAATATTTGATCCACTCAAAATTCGTGCCCGGTCGTGAGATGCTGAATATGCAGCTAACTGAGCACCCAATGCAAGCATCGCAAGAGTTCTAATACTTCCCGGAATAGTTTCTTCCGACTGCACAATCCTGATTAATTCATTTGTATACTCTGGTTCATTTGCAAAAAATGATGTCAGCTCATCATTAGCATCATTAGACTTAACAAGCACAATAAATGCAAGAAGGCAAATCTTGCTGTACAGCCTGCATATCCTGGGGGACCGAAAGGCATGCACATATCTAATTCTTGTTAGCAATGAAAACCGGAGCTCAGTTGGTACATTATACTGCTCAATACATTGCTTCATTATTAACAGATCATCTTCCTTCCACAAATGTAGATCTGGAATGTGTATGACTCTCAAAGTAGAACTTGCCTTGACAACGCTTTCTTCGGTGCCTTGCATATTGGGCCCATGCAATTCAAAATAAAGGCTAGAACCAATCCGTTGTTGAGAGTTGTCAAGATCATTTTCGACATCAGATGGAAACAAGCTAAGCCCTTCCTCCTGTGTTCTCTCATTTGCCAAAACACACGAATACAGACCCAGTCCCTCCTCCTTGCTCCCCCAACCCTGAGCAAGAGACAGCAGATAGCTGTTTACTGAGCCACATCCAATCAACTTACCACTACCATGGACCTTGGACGGATTTATTTTAACAAGTGCGGAAAGAGTCTCCAGTGAAGCTACAAGAATTTCAGGATCAGTGGATGAAAGTAGAAGCTTGAAATGCTGAAAGGAGAATGACAGAGCTGTATTAGATAAAACAACATTGAAAGACATAGATAAAGCATCCCATGACCTAAAAAGTTGGCAAGTCACTGTAGTTAAAAGAATAATTTCTGACTCCATCTCAACATACCTCCAAACCGTCAAATGAGCTCTTATTGTGGCAATTCTCCAAGATCGTTTGCATTACTCGTAGTATTTGAAGAACTGCATGCTTTGGAAATGGACTATCATCTTCGAGAATTTTATCTGACAGTAGAAGATCATTCCTACAAGACAAGTAAGTCTTGAAATATGTATCAAAATGAAGAAACAGTGGCCTCCAATGATGAAAATTTCCCTGAGTTAAAAGCAACAAGTGAGTGAATGAATCCAAAAAAAGGGATAAACAAGAGAAATAAATAGTACAAAATTACCTTACTGTACTCCCATCGAAAGCCTGAAAGAGGTATTGCTATATCCTGTAATGGACTCTGGATCACTTTATCAATAAATGCTTTAATTTGAGAAGGCTGCAAGTGACAGAACAATGTAAGATTTATTTCCCAGAAAAATATTTTTTTTAAAAGAGAAAAAAAAAAGAACATAGAAAGAAGCTTTCTAAACCATTCAGACAAGCTAATGAAAACCAGTATATATTCCATTCGAGCAAGTTTAGAAGCAAACATTACATAAATTGACACACACGCATACATATGTTCCCTGAATCATGTGCGTAAATGGTGTTGGGTTTTGTTCCCTAATGGACGATAGGAGTCAAACCAAATATAAGTAAAAAGATAATCTAAAAAGAAAAAAAAAAAAACTTAATTAAAAGCATAAAATTAAAGAGTAATTTGCAGCTCAATAATGTGAAGGTCAAAACAATGGGAATATTTAATGCCATGGGAACTTAAAAAATCACCTTTTATTCAATGCGTAACAAACTTGCAAAGTCTTGGCTAACTGGTAGATCATTATTATTCTTAACACTTTGTTAACAATGAAATATTTGTTGCTTAATTGCCTTCTTATGAAATGCACTCAAAAATTTCACAAATAAAAGATACAAATTATATAAATCTTCTAAAACTGTCGCAATATAGCAACATCAAATAGATGCCCTCAAGGAGATAAGAATTGCTTTGTCAAAGGTTTCAAAAGCATACATAGCACACACATAACCGAAAACAGATTGTGACATCTTAAAATAGCTATTAATATCTCTGAATAGAGTGTGTGTGTGTGTGTGTGTGTGTGTGTATCAAATCTATTTTGATAGCTTACATAGATTATATAATTATAGCTCATTATCTGAACAAGA
>JBBYHM010000020.1:2957826-2969626 GCA_038381775.1 Adansonia rubrostipa | reverse complement strand
GTGTGTGTGTGTGTGTATCAAATCTATTTTGATAGCTTACATAGATTATATAATTATAGCTCATTATCTGAACAAGAAAGGACATCCAATTACAAGCACCAACACTAAACCAGACAATAATAAAATATTCTAAGAGTAAATAGTTGCATGAGAATTAGCATTGATAAATTTAAACTGTCTACCACTCTAGATTTATATGGCTTAGAAAGCATTGAATGGAAGAAAACAAACCGCCCTCTCTAACCTTAAAAAAGTAAATTCACACATATATTGACAAAAATAATACTAGAAGTAAAAAAAAAAAAAAGGGTAAGATTAGAATCAAGAAGAAACTTTATAGCTACTACCTAGCGCAAAATAACCAAAAATGCACAATTTACTAACACAACTTTTTTTCCAAAAAGAAAAACTGTAGTGTGAGAAAAATCATCACATATTAAGAATAGTCTCCCTGACAAACTACATGCTATGTATTCTAATTCAGCATTAAATTTAAATATATATATATATATATATATATCTTTGAGTTAACTTTAAAGCCTCGCATTCTTGCTTAATATGAAGATCTTCATGAGTAAATATGTATCATCTTGTCATCCCAGCATTGTGAAATATTGCAACTTACACCAAACTATAGACCTGATTGTTAGATAAAATATTTATAAATATTGAAGGCTTATTTGGAATAAGGGTCTTAAGCAGATAGAATGTGAGATGTGTCAAAACAATATAAGGCAAAGATTTGAATTGTGCTACGGACATAATGGAGACTGTTGCAATCATTGTGGCCTTGAATTTTTTAGAAGTTCACACAATTTGTTGTAAAATATAATAATTATAACCATAGTCATAAAAGCTCATTTCAATGATCTTAAAGTAATTTATGTAGACTATTTAATTGTGAAATGATAACTTTATAAAGTAATAATTTCTATAAATTAATTGATTTAACATTTTATCACAAAATATCTTCAATTTATTATATAATGAATTATATTTCAAATTTTTATTTTAATTAAATAAAAATTAATCTAACACCCAAAAAATTAATAACAACACAAATAATCTAATTTAATTATTTTTCATGTAAGCTATACAAAAAATTCTCACTTAGATATTATCATATTCTTATCAAATTTCTCTATCAAGATTTCTTTAAGTTTTTTCAATTTTAGATTTCCCATCTCATTAAATTTGTAAAATAATTTTTTGCTATCCCTCAGCTTTGACAAGGTTTACAAAGACTTACTTTTACTCGAAAATATTAGGGATCAAAACACTTAAATTTCGCTAAAAATTCTCTTTCAAAAATTTTAATGAAATAGTCACAATTTTTTATACATATTTCATCATTTAAAATTTAATTTCTCATATTAAAAAATATTATAACATAATAAATAAATAGATTTTTTTCTTTCTTTCTTTCTTTCTTTCTCTCTTTCCTTCCTTTCTTTCTTTCCTTTCTTTCTTTCTTTCCTCTTCTGTCTACTAAACAGTAACAGTTGGTACCTTATATAAATTTTTTTATAAAAAAATTCCTACACCATATTCCTCTTTTCTCTCTCTATATTTTCTTTCCTCTTTCCCCACTGCAATTTAAAGCAGTTGAATTCTTCAACCTAAACCCAGAATCCGAAGGCAAACTCGGTTTCCAGTGGCAGCAGCCAACTGCCAACAAGCATCGGGTCTTCAACCAAAAACACCCAAAGACTCCCCTTTTCCTCTTTCTTGCTTTTCAATTGGTTTTCCCAAAAATCGCCTACATAAACCTATATCTACAAATTTAAATCCTCGATAACAACCTCCATTTTAGCCACCATCCACCGCCCCAAATGGACTGATTTCTTAGAATGTCCCCTCCACCACCTTTTCTTCCCTATCAACGCTTTTGAAACCTAAAACACCCATCACCACCATGAACCGCCACTGCCATCGTTGCCTTCAATGGTTCCTTTAAAAATAAGGTGTAGCAACAATAATGGCTCATTATTTCCACCATTCGCCGATGCAACATTTTTTGTGAACACGACAAGCTGCAAGAACCGTGAATTAAATTCACGGTTGGTATTCAATGAATAGCGGTGGCAGTGCACTACCACAAAATAGCAGCTGCTAGACTGCTATTTCATACAAGGTCTTCAGTTTAAGACATTATACGCCTTTTAATGCCCATAACATAAACAAATTTGCGACCACAACTAATACTACAACGCAAGCATCAATTTGTTATTAAAGCACTACTCACTCTCAGTTAACCGCAATAAGGGGATAAGCAATCAGTAGAATCATCCAAACAGTCAAGAAACAAACGCAACATTAAATTACTATTACTAATACGAAAAAGTAATAGTTAGACACCCTAATGGGTTCACTAAACAGTGCTAGATTCTGATAAACCCTAATCAGAAAGCATTTTCTCCGGAAAAAATAATCAAATAAAAAATAAAACTTACGGGCTCAGAGTCGAGTTTGATAGATGGATTGATGGTGGTTTCGCCTGACAAAAGCTGGCGAAGCCTCGAAGGCAAAGTCGATCTTATATTCGGCATCTCACCTTTACTTCTCTACTTCCAACAACTACAAAGACACCCAAAAAATTAAAAAAATAATAATAATCAATACAAAATCAAACCCCTAAACTACAGAAATCAAAGATTTAAAAAAAATCGAAAATATTCCAAGCAGATCAGATATTAGATTGCATAAAACGTAGAAATACTTAAAGCCCAAAAAAGCGAGAGAGAGAGAGAGAGAGGAGACCTGAGAAAGGAGTCAGAGAAGAGCAAGCGATGCTTACACATCCAAATACTCGAGCATGAAATTAAAGACGATATTTGAGAGAGAATTTCTGAAAGAACGAATTAAAAGAAGCGTGAAAATCCCGAAAGCAAATAGAAGAGAAAAAATAAAAAGAGGGGCGGAGGCTGGGTTGTTTGCTTTAAAGAAGAAAATTTTAGAAAAGGGAAAATTTTAGGGACTCTGAGGACTAAATTGAAAGGAAAAAATATAATGAAGGATTGGAATATTAAAAAAAAAAATATATATATATATATATATATATATATATATAGATATGGTTAGTGTCAAAGAAAGGGCAGCAGCTGACATGACGCACACAGTGCTTTGATGCTACATGGCTACAGGGGTCATTTTTGAAATTAGGTTTTTGCATTTTCCCGGCCCTTCTACTCTCTCTTCCCTTTTTTTTTTCCTTCGCTTCTTTGATGGTTAATTTCACAAATGTTCTTCTATTATATTAATTTTTAATTTAGTACCTAAAAAAATTTAGGCTTAAGTAGATATCTTATTATAATTTCAATAAATACCAAAGAATTTCTCACTAATATTTTTAAATAAAATTTATTTATAGTGATAATATGAAATATTTATATGTTTATTTAAGGTTTGTTAGTACAAATACGTGTTTGACTAATACACAATATATCTACTTACTTAGGGTAAAATTTTCTTTAAACTCTCGATTGAAAAAGTGATAAGTTATTTGTGAAATTAACTCTTTCTTTTATTTTATAACAAAAATTAATGAATTTTTTTCAATTTTTTATTTTTTATTTTTAATTCTTCAATGATTTTTTTTCTAAAAGTATAAAACATTACAAGGTGATTATTTTTTAAGTTTGAACTTTTCAATTTATACCATCATTATATTTTGTTTTTAAACCTATTAATTTAACAATTAGATATCCCTAGGGTTTTTAAATTTATGAAAATTTATATTTTATTCTAATTATTTATCATGATTGTTATCATCGTAATAGAAAAATCTAATTGGATCGATCAATAAAACCTACTCAATTCAAAATGAAAAGCTTGTTCAATTTGATATGGTTAAAATTGAAATTTATTCAACTAATTAAAAACCGATAAAAATTAGATAAAACGGTAAAAAAAAATCAATTTTAAGTTATTTTTATTTTTACAACTTTTTTGTAAAATAACAAGATTTTAATTTTATAATTTTATATTAAAGACCGTACTATTAAATTAAATATATATTTTTATTAATTATTTAATTTATTTATTATTTGTTTAATATTAAAATAATTTCTTTAATATTTATTTTTTAAAAATTAAATCAATCGATTTAAGCAATATAGTTAATAATAAATTTTATTAATTTAATCTTCCATCTAATTTTTTTAATTTTGAGTGTTATTACACCTATTAGTGTAAATAAATTTCCATTTGCAATGGATTTTTATTGAAATTTCTTCAGCTAACAAGATTTACAATTTGGCCTTTCTTCTTACCATATATATATATATATAATATCAAGCTAAATTTTCAACTAAAACTAGAAAAAAAATGGAAAAATATCAACTTTCTTAACTATCATATATTAATTTTCAATCTAAAAATTAAATCTATGGACCAAAAAATTAGTAAACAATGCATACCTTCCGGTTTTTTTTTTTTTTTTACAATTGTATTTCTTAAAATTAAATATGATAATTCATTTATTTTTATCTATTTACATAAATTTTAATATATTAATAGTCGTTTTTGCTCTAATTATATTTAATGTGTTATATATTTATATAAAATTCGATACGTTAATAATTTGATTACATAGATTTTGACACATCCATAAATTCATACATTATTCATATTATTTTTTATATCTTATCGTATTTTATTTTTTTTTCAATCTCATATTTATTTCGTATAATGGTATTGTATATAATATTATTATATTTACTTAAAATTAAAATTTTAAAAAAAAAAAAGCAGTTCAAAGTTAACATGTGTTTTTTTTTTCTTCCTTTCCTTCTCCCTTAAGGTTTTTTACTTTTTCTTTTTTATTTTAGTAATTTTTTTTTAGAAGTAAAGACCGCTACTTTTAAGTACTTTAAACCTTTTGGGTTCGTTCAAAGTCCAAAGTGTATAAAGATTTACATTAACTTTTATTTTTTATTTATTGGTAAATTTAAGTTTATCGACAAAAAATTTATTTATAAATCAAATTGAATTAAATTGAATTAATATTTTTAAAGCTTTATTTAAGATTTGATTTAATTTACTGATTTAATCTTAAATTCATATTATTTGAATTTATTATCAAAATATTAATAATTTATAATATTTTTAAAAATATTTTAAAATTAATTTTAAACGAAATAATTAATATTATAATAAAATATATTCCACGAACCGGGAAAGGGACTTACATAAAAATCTTTCTCCAAAAATCAAATAAAGTTTAGCCCTAGAATTAAGAAACCTAAGGCTCAAAATTAAAAGATTCAAACCAAAAGACCCATAATCTCAAATATATTTTGTAATTAAAAAAATAATGCATATAGATACATATAAATTCATATAGTTAAAATATTATATAATACAAAATCAATGAAATTTTGATACCTTGAAATGTTAATGGTTAAAAGTGTTGATGGCTCGAATCGTGCTTTAGTAATTTTTCATTTTATTATCTAAGCTCGGGTCAAACCAAACCAAGATCGATCCAAAATTAATTTTGTTATTAAAATTAAAATTTATATTTATATTGAATTTGAATATAATTACTTTTATATTATTTAAATAATAATTAAAGTTAAAATGAATCAATCTGCACCATAAAATCTCTTAACTAAACCCACTTCTAACCATGAATAAGTTTATTAATCACCGTTAAATTAAATTGAAGCAATTTTTTTATACATTTACATTAACAATGTAATTTCTCAAGTTATCACTTAATCAAACAAATTGCTCTTTATATTTTTTTCACATCTAGCAACTATGTTTTTATATCAAATTTCACGATATTGATTAATCCCAACTAATACAAACACAAATCAAACAATATTTTAGGTATTGTTTTGGCTTGCATTGTTAAAATTCTTTGTTCTCAAGCAAAGATATATATATATATATATATATGCACACACGCATTTTAAAAAGACTATCATAAAGTCATATATATATATATATATATATATATATATACACACACAATTTGAAAAGACATATCATAAAGTTGGCTTTTGCGTTGGAACATAGACATCCCCAAATGGACAAAGCTTGACGTCCAAATCCCATAGAAATTTGTCAAAGTGATTTTGCCCGTTTTAAATTGTGAAAAAAAAGTTTAATCATAAATCGATGTTTCGATTTAAGGACACTGACCCTCGATTTTGACACGATAGCCATTGCGTGCACCGCAACCCACAAATGCCTCCAAGCCCAGCCACGGGAGTCGCTAACGGATCTACTTATAAGTCGGACAAGACCAAGTTATAATTTAGTTTTTTTAATTTTTATTTAAGTTTCAAAAATTTAAATTATTATTTAAAAATATAAACAATTATTTTATATTATTATTAATATTTATATATTTTTATAATTAAATTTAAATATAAATTTATTAATGTATAATAATTTAAGTTAAATTAATTTGATCTAAATCGAAAAATCTTATCGAAACTAATTTAATATAAATCAGATAAATAATTTAATTTTTGAATAAATAATTGATTATTTTAAGGGGTTATGAAGCTTTTTTTAGATAATTTTAAAAAATTATTGTTATATAGATTTTTTGTATTTAAAAATTTTAAAATATTTTATCTTAAAATAGTGTATTAATTGGATTTATCATTGTGAGTAATTACATACTTTTCGCTAGGTCTTGTTTGTTACCGACGCATGTTCCAAGCTACAAAGAATGGGCTTTCTTTGGAGTTCTGCCAAACATGGACTGAAAAAGAGAATCGAGAAAATGGCTAAGAAGAGCTAGACAGTCGAATATTCTTTTTAAGAAGAAGTCGCTTCCATCTTTATCCCATAATCTTTTTGGGTTCCACCTTTTTTGTTCTTTTGGGTACAATAGCAAAAAAAAAAAAAAAATTCGATAATTTTAAGCACAATGTGATTTTACAATATAAAACGATATAAAAATAATTAAAATATAATATAAAACATGAATACAATGTGAAAAACTAAAATGAATATAGTATAAATATATAAATGTGTTAAAATTTATATAATAAAAATTACGTGATGTGTCAAAATTTATATAAATATAACACTTTAAATATGATTCTGATATCAAAAATTAATACGAATATATAATAAAGTACATAAATCATCTGAGCTAGATGTGAATGCAAAGGGAAAAGTCCCTATCTATGCAGAAAAGAGTGGTAAAGATTCAAGCAAAAGTCACCTAAATATTGATGACAACTTTGTTAACAAGTTTGTGGAAAGTTTCCTTGACGTGCGTTAACCGAATAAGGAGATAGAAAATTAAATTTGATAATTTTAGATTCATATAATAATAAAATATATATGATATAAAAAATAATATATTTTTTATATAAATGATTATGACGTGAAAAATATTAATATACATATATACGTATTTTTAATTTTATATAAATTTTATATGATACAATATTTTTAATTTTTCGCATACAGAAAATTGTACTCTAAAACTAAGGGTAAGAGATTGTAAATCTCAATTTAAAATTTCGAATCTCAAATATACAAATGATTAAATGAACGAACTTGATTAAGCCGTGAGTTCATTCATTCTCAACTTTGATGGCAAGCATGAAGCAACCACGGTGGCTCTCCTGCTGTGGGGATATTCTGTCATTCCAAAAATGCTTTAAAAGATGAATGTGTTTTTAATGCCAGTTGAATACGATACAAAAAAAATATATAAATATAATATAAAAATAAAAAAAATTTAAAATTTATATAATATAAATGATTAAATATCAAAATTTATATAAAATATATTAAATGTAATTAATAATTATAACATAATAAAATATGTAAATATGACATAGATATAAGATTTGTCGGGTCTAAATTGGCAGCTTTGGTAATGAAACAAAGGCATGTGGCACCATACATACATATGGTTCTAACAGTAACTATCACTTGACAAATTGGCTTGTATCATTTGACATGATTTAATGACAAAAGAAAACTCTGGAATTGAGTGACCAAACTTGAAAGAGATAGGGGTACCATGCACTAACAATCTTAGTGCTTCATCAGAGACCACAAGACTCGTTTTTCCATGGATAACATCATAGTAACATAAAAACTGGTGTATCTTTCAAAATGAAAGATCATGACATAATAGCAACCCTGCAAAACTATAACCTTTTCCTTGGCCCGCTCTAAAGGTTTATTAACAAGACAAAAGGACCACTTTCAAAGTTCCGACTTTCGGATGATTGGAATCCATTGCTTTACGACTAACTCAAAAAAAAAAAAAAAGGGGGGGGGGAGGGGAACCTAGATTTTCTTAGAACTCTCCCCGCAAATGAACAGTGGACTCCATTTTCGGCTCTTGCTAAGAGTATTTAGTTTCCTTATCTTCGGCTCAGCACTTTGTAAAGTGACATATGATGACCGGGGCCTAGGATGTAAGGGAATCCTTGGTTCAGTGCCAGAATGACACTCCTTCGTATGACAATCTTGCAAGACCCGTGAATACTCTAAAAGAGCAATACATTTGATGAAAATGCGCACGGGGTGACGATTAAATCCTGATACAAAGATGAAACAGGGAAAACGTCCTAAAACTGGATCATCTCACTATTGCCAATATGGACGAGAAACAGAAGGCAGAGAGAAGGGAGATACAGGCTTTGCATATAAGCAATGGAGATGATTTGTTCAGTTGGGAAGCTCTTTTTCTCAAAGCATTCCCTGATGAGGGCATTTCAGTTCAAAATTGCTTTTCACTGGTTCAAGATAGATAACCAAATAGCTTTCAAGAAGCAAACATGAACTCGCTTCACCAGTGAAAAACGTTAATGGAGGATCTCAAGCTGAACTTGCCTGACAAATGTACAGAATAACCGGAAGAGGAAAAATCAATTCAATCAAACAAGTGAAGATCAAACAGGCAACTGATTACAGGGATACTTCAATGTTTGAACATTCCGCCATATCCGATTCAAGCAATTTGACAGGGGAATTTCTTGTCATAAATAAATAGGTTCCATCTTTTTCCCCAAAATTTTCAGCTCATTATCATGAAGAAAAATAAAATGAAGTACAAAGAAAAATTCACTCGATAAAGGTTTGATGGCTTTACAATATATATGTCCAATCTCAGTCAACCATCCCCTTCCGCAGTCATCAAACACAACACCTGATTCATGTTTCATTGTATGAGAAGCTTTGAGTCGCATGCTACTATTTTCACCCGACTGACATTCTCCGTAGAATCCTCATTCTTAATCGCAGCATTCTGTAAGATGAATGTCCAAACATTGTCGCAGAATCTATAAGTGTGCAGATGTCCCTGTAGCACACACAAGACAGGATCAGCATTCAAATAGGAATAACTACTCCGGTTTAGCACAGAAATTCCAGATGGTTCGTTGATTTGGACGTTCGTTACTAAGACTATAGAAGCCAACAAGTAACATATTCATAAATGATAAAAGACCAAAACAAGTAGCAGCAGGCAGCTAAAAATTTAGCTAAATAAGAAAAGTACCACAAATCTGAAAACATACTGATGTGCAACCAAAGGAGGCATATTACCAACAACAAGTTTTGACGGTTATTGAAAACCAAGGAAATTTACCAAAACGAAAAAAACATAATTATGTACGATAAAAAGGAACTTCATCAAAGAAGAAAGTTCCCCGCAGATCTATTATTTCAGGTCCCGAATAACGTTTCTCTAGCAATTATACTAAATCAAAATAACCCAAAATTTTAGCATAAGTGAGGCTTCAAAAATAGAATTAAGATGTGTTTAGCCTGCATTCCAAACCATCAACACTGGTCCTAGAAAATATTTTGGAAACAAGATGGGATTTTGGTTTAACAAGTAACGCTTTATAAAAGTTAACAAGAAATTAATCACCACTCCCCATTTGAAATTCTTAAATAATCCAAAATGTGTTAAAACATATGCTAGGCATCATTTAATAAAAAGGATCCATATGTTTTGCGCGCTAGCACTCCATTCTTACAAGCGCGACACATACTTATTGAAGATTAACAATAATCAATTACCACCATCAGGTACCATATGTGAAACTTTTGCACCATTAATGAAGCTCAATCAACACTCAGCTAGATTTTGATCCCTGCAAATACTTGTAAAAAAAATAAATGGGTCTTTCACTATTCATGAGAGGTCGGAATTTATCTGCCTTCAAGGATCAGAAGATGAAGGGACCATATCAAGCTATCACAATACCCTTATTAATACTGACAAATTGAAAAAAAAAAAATTCAGTTGCTCATAGAAACATCAGATCACCGCCATAAATCACCACCACTTAAGAAAAAGAATGTACCTTAATCGAAACCTTGCTCTTCACTTGAGTTTCCAGGGCTTCAGTCATAGACTAACAACAATATAAACTAAATTAATGAATAAATTTTTCTTTAAAGAAAGAGAGAAAAGCGGAAGAAGGTTTTAAAAGAGTACCTTGTCGAATTGGACGAGAACCTGAATAGCGAGCTCAGGGCTGAGAGTACCACTTGAAACCATCTCGTCTAAAGTCTCAGTCAAGCACATCCCAATCGTTGACCTCCGGTAGAGCTCAAACGTCGCCATTATTAACCCAATCTGCACCAACCCCAACAAAAAAAAAAGAAAAAAATTGTAAATCTCGAATCTCGATGCCGAAAAAATTTTAAAAAAGGGAAAAAAAAAGAAAATTCAGGGGTTGAATTTGAAGGAACAAATTACGAAATCTGGATTCGAATGATCGAAGATGTGTCTGGAAATGCTGGAGCTTTTAAGATGCCTCTGGAGTTCAACGTTCAACTATGGTGGAAGGGGGAAATTTCCTTTCTTCTTTTGGGCGGAGATAATTTGGGGCTTTTTATACCCTAGATTTTGTAGACGAAGGTATATATAGGAGCGACAGTCTGGGATAAATGAAATGACTCTTTTGCCACTGCTTTCTGGTTAGGCAGGAATGTTGAATTGATTTGGGTCGGGCGAGGTCTCATGCTTTAACGGACTGACCCAATTACGGTTCATATCTTGAACCATATTAATATATATTTTTTTAAATGAGTTTCGTATTCCAATTTTTTTTTCAAACGTAAACCGAAGATTAAACTCGTTTGAATCAGTAAGTTAGATTTATTAAATTAATTAATTTTTTTGCATTTGACAAAGAATTTATTAATTGACAATTCTTCTTAAAGTTTCTACCACCAAAACTATCTTACTTACGAGAAAAATGTCATAGGCTTAGACCTGATAATATTTAATATGATTATTTGAATATATCGTTTAAAGTAAAAAACACATGGTGCGAATATATTCTCAAATTTATATAAAATAAATTATGAACGTCTCAAAATTGATATAAATATAAAAAAACTTTGAGCACGATTATGATACAATAAAGTACATGAGTGTGATACAAATATATAAATTATCACAATCATATAAACTTTTAATTTTTTGGTATAAAAGAACCTGCAAATGCATCATAATGGGTTAAATAGTCCACCCGATCTGTTAGATTCAATTTTTATAAGGTACGATTTGAGTTTGATTTTTGACGATTTATATTGATTCAATATAAATCACCATTCAAATAATAAAAAATATTTTTACATTTAATTATAAAAATAATATAAATATTAATTTAAAATAATATTTTAATATTTTTTAAATAATAAAATAAAATTAAACTCTGAATTAAAATAAAAAATTTGAATAAACTCGAAAAATAATCTGACTATGAGCACCCTACTGACTAACCATATGAATTCAATATGAGCGTCCATTTTCCGGTTAACTTTGAAATTTTTCTAAGAACTTGAAAGC
>JBBYHM010000020.1:2928754-2946206 GCA_038381775.1 Adansonia rubrostipa | reverse complement strand
AGGGATAAAAGCTCAAGAAAACTGTGGTTATCTCAACGTAACTATGTTGAGAAGGTGTTGAATAGATTTGGTATGAGCAAGGCTAAACCTATCAATACTCCGTTGGCAAATCATTTCAAACTTTCCCTAGATCAATGCCCAAAGTCAAATAGTGAGATAGAAGGTATGGCTTCAGTTCCTTATGCTAATGCTATTGGTTGCCTGATGTATGCCATGGTTTGTACAAGACCAGATTTGGCTCATATTATTAGTCAGGTCAGCAAGTTCAGGTCAAAGCTTGGTAAACAGCATTGGGAAGTAGTTAAGTGGATTTTCAGGTATCTGAGAGACACTATGGAGTATGGCCTTATGTCTGGCAGTAAAAAGAGTGATCCTTTAGTTGTGGGATATGTGGATTCTAACTATGCAGGTAATTTGGATGATAGAAGGTCTACAACAGGATATGTCTTTGCTCTTGCAGGAGGACCAATTTGTTGAAAATCAACTATTCAGTCCATTGTTGTATTGTCTATAACTAAAGCAGAGCACATGGCAATTGTTGAGGTTGCCAAGGAAGCTTTATGGCTTACAAGGTTAGTGAAAGAATTGGATATTGAGCAAGGTGGAGTTAACTTGCACTGTGACAGTCAAAGTGCTATTTACTAGGCAAAGAATCAGGTTTATCATGCTAGAACCAAACATATTGATGTAAGATTCCACAAGATCAGAGAATTGTTGGATCTGGTCAAATATTGTTAGAAAAGATTCATACATATGAGAATGCAGCTGATATGTTTACAAAGCCAGTTACTACAGAAAAGTTTAAGTATTGCTTGGACTTGATCAGTGTTTCCAAATTCTAAACAATCAAGTCACCCAACCTATCAGAAGTATGAAGGGTTCTAGTTCTTACCTTTTATCTTCATGGGGTATATTCGCCAAGGTGGAGATTGTTGTATATGGCTCATATAATTTTATATACAGAGGTAGTATTGGATAGGGTTAGTATAAATATATGATTGATGTAACCCTAAATTAAGTAGTGAATAAAATAACAACCGTCGCTCCCGAAGACGTAGGCACATTGTCGAATCTCATTAAATCTCTGTATTGATTTTCTTTTATCTTTTTTTTTTTATATTTTTGTGATTCCTTGATTATTAGACTCAACATTCATATCTCACATTCACACTAAAATCCGAGTGATATAGCAAATTGCCATTGTGTCATGAGATGAAACTATGACATTAGCATTATCTTCCACAAGCAAAAAGCTAACAGCATACACAAACATACACATATGTCTATATGTATGACTCAACATTCATGTCTCACATTCACACTAAAATCCGAATAATATAGCAAATTGTCATTGTATCATGAGATGAAACTGTGACATTAGCATCATCTTCCACAAGCAAAAAGCTAACAGCATGCACACACATGCACATATTTCTATATATATGGCCCATAAATAATTTATGTTTGTATATAATTGCACCAAGTACAGCATATGGGGAATCATTATATCTGTCATGTAATGCCAGAAATGCAATTTGCTATAGATTGCAAAAATACATATCAGAAACATTGTAGACATGGTCTTTGCTTAAATAAAATTAGTATAATGATGTAAGTGGCAATATTGGCAGCTTGTTAGAAAATTGGGCTGTGACCATCCTAGAGAAAGCAGGACTTATCACGTCAAAAGAGGACCCCTGCGTAGTGCTCAGGATTGGGGTTGCAGATTATTCTAACATCTAATCTGTATAAAGTAGTAACATTGATGTTATTCCTCTACATAAGGTTAGTGGGGTATAAACATGGAAAAGAAAAAAAAAGTTCTACTCATGCAGAAAGCATATTATTTGGATTTACATGTGAGTGTCAAATATAGATATGTATTTAATACGAGTTTATTCAATTTATTTTTTAAATTTTTTTCGTATTTAAAAGATCTTTAAAAAGTTATATCTTTATATTTATGTTTCAATTTGTTAGACATAAGTGTTAAAAAAGAGTATTATAAGAAAATGAAAAGTCAGAGGAAAAGATAAGCACAACACACGCCTCTTTCCATCTTTCGCAGTTCTACAGCTTATTAGAGCCTGCTTTTTTGTTCATCACTGAGGCTTATTAGTTATTACTGCTGCACCCAATGATCCCTTCAATCCACTCATTTATATACTCTCTTCTCCACCTTCTTCGCTGCAACAACTGCCACAACTGCCACCTATAAGCCTCTTCTCTTTTCGATCAAATGGCGCCAAAAGCCACTTTTCTTCTTCTAGTGTTGCTTGGTTTTGTGCTTTCTTCTTCTCAAGCTGTTAGACATGATCAGTTGCAGTTCTTCAACACCATGAAAGCCTCTCTATCGGGAAAGCCCTTGTCGGATTGGGATTTTAATGGAGGGAAAAGTTATTGCAATTTCACAGGAGTTACCTGCAACGATCAAGGGTATGTTGAAAGTATTAACCTCTCAGGCTGGTCGCTCTCCGGGAATTTTCCAGCTGACGTGTGCTCGTATCTGCCTGAGTTGCGTGTTCTTGACATCAGCCATAACAATCTCCATGGCAACTTTCTTAATGGCATCGTTAACTGCTCGCTCTTGGTAGAGTTCAATATGAGTTCCATATACCTAAGAGCAACGCCTCCGGATTTCTCGAAAATGACGTCTTTACGCGTAATTGACTTGTCATACAACCTCTTTACAGGTGACTTCCCCATGTCGATAACCAATCTTACCAATCTTGAGGTGTTTTACTTCAATGAAAATGATAAACTAAACTTGTGGCAACTTCCGGAGAACATTTCAAGGCTGGCAAAGCTCAGAGTTATGGTGTTGACGACTTGCATGTTGTATGGTCGGATCCCAGCATCGATAGGAAACATGACATCACTTGTTGATCTTGAATTGAGTGGAAATTTTCTCTCAGGTCAGATTCCTAAGGAGCTTGGGTTGCTTAAGAACTTGGAGCAGCTCGAGCTGTATTACAATCAGCACTTGTCGGGCTCAATACCTGACGAACTGGGCAACCTGACAGAACTCAGTGACTTGGACATGTCAGTCAATCGGTTGAGTGGAAGCATTCCAGAGTCCATATGTCGACTTCCCAAACTTCGAGTCCTTCAGCTTTACAACAACAGTCTTACAGGAGAAATCCCAGGTGTTATTGCAGACTCAACAACTTTGACCATTCTCTCAATCTATGGAAACTTCCTGTCTGGACAACTTCCGCAAAACATGGGGCAGTCATCACCAATGGTTGCTCTGGACTTGTCCGAGAACAATCTATCAGGTCCATTGCCAGCAGAGATTTGTCGAGGAGGTAAATTGCTGTACTTGCTTGTCTTGGATAACAAGTTTTCTGGAAAGTTACCTGAAAGTTATGCAAGCTGCAAGTCTCTTATTCGGTTTCGAGTTAGTAATAACAATTTGGAGGGATCGATACCAGAAGAGCTTCTAGCTCTCCCTCATGTTTCAATCATTGACTTGGCTAACAATAATTTTACTGGCCCTTTGCCAAGCTCAATTGAAAATGCTAGGAACTTATCCGAGCTGTTCATGCAGAACAATAAGTTGTCTGGTTTTCTGCCACCTGAAATCTCTCGAGCTATCAATCTGGTGAAGATTGATCTCAGTAACAATCTCCTTTCAGGTTCAATACCTTCAGAAATTGGCAATCTAAAGAATTTGAATTTACTTATGTTGCAAGGTAACAAGCTCGGTTCTTCTATCCCAAGCTCACTTTCTTCGCTGAAATCTCTCAATGTTCTTGATCTTTCCAACAACCACTTGACCGGGAATATCCCAGAGAGTCTCAGTGAATTGTTGCCCAATTCCATCAACTTTTCAAACAATCAACTTTCTGGACCAATCCCTCTCTCATTGATTAAAGGTGGGTTGCTTGAAAGCTTTTCAGGCAATCCAGGTCTTTGCGTTCAAGTCCATGTTCAAAATTTCCCCGTATGTTCACACACTTACAACCAGAAGAGGCTAAATTCTATGTGGGCAATCATAATTTCAGCCTTTGTCATTACCATTGCGGCTCTCCTCTTCCTGAAACGTCGTTTTAGTAAACAAAGAGCTATAATGGAACATGAAGAGACCTTGTCTTCATCATTCTTTTCATATGATGTCAAGAGTTTCCATAGAATATGTTTTGACCAACATGAGATCCTTGAAGCAATGGTTGATAAGAACATCATCGGGCATGGAGGATCCGGCACGGTGTATAGAATCGAACTGCAAAGTGGTGAGGTTGTTGCAGTGAAGAAACTATGGAGTAGAACGTCGAAAGATTCAGGTTCGGAAGATCAGTTGGCTTTAGACAAGAGCTTGAAGACCGAAGTCGAGACTCTTGGCAGCATAAGGCACAAGAACATAGTCAAGCTATATAGCTACGTTTCAAATTCTGATTGTAATCTTTTGGTTTATGAGTACATGCCTAATGGAAACCTTTGGGATGCTCTTCACAAAAGATGGCTCCATCTGGACTGGCCAGTTAGGCATCAAATTGCACTTGGGGTCGCACAGGGTTTGGCTTACCTTCACCATGATCTGCTCCCACCTATTATTCACAGAGACATCAAGTCAACCAACATCTTACTGGATGTCAATTACCAACCCAAAGTTGCAGATTTTGGAATAGCCAAGGTTTTGCAAGCTAGATCAGGAGGGCAAGATTCCACCAATACTGTCATAGCAGGCACCTATGGTTACTTGGCCCCCGGTAATATTTCTAATTCAACTCGATTTCAATTAAAACTATTCAACTCGATTTCAATTAAGACTATGTTACTTTGACTCGAGTGTGAGTGTCAGGCATAGGTATATGTCAGACATGAATATGTTCAATTTTTTTTTAAGATTTACATGTATTTGGATAGTCCTTAAAAGATCATATCTCTATATCGATGTCTAAATATGCATTAGACACAGATGTCTAATATAGTATCTTGAAAAGAATGAAGAGTCAGAGTTGCAACATAGATTTACTATACAACCATTCTTCCTTACAACTTTATATTGTTTTGACTTTGTGTTTACACGTTGATTACGACCAATATGAGTTCTATATAATCATCAATGATCATCGTAAACAGTCATATATATGTGCAGATTAAATAGAAAAGTTGCAAGCCTATGTTACTCAAATTTAAGTATGAGTGTAGGATACGAGTATATGCTCGACACAAATATATTAATTTTTTTTAAAGTTTTTTCATGTATTTAGAAAATTTTGAAGATTCATTTCCTCGAACCCATATTTAAAAATATGTCAAATATAGATATTTTAAAAAAAATAAAAAATCGAAGCAACACAGCTATAGGCTACCACATACATCTTGCTAATTCATATAAATCTAGAATATTTGTTTACTCAAAGTGTTTAAACTAAATTTAATTGATGGCTTTTGCCAGAATATGCTTATTCAAATAAAGCAACAACTAAGTGCGACGTGTATAGTTTTGGGGTGGTGTTGATGGAACTAATAACCGGGAAGAAACCAGTGGAGTCAGATTTCGGGGAGAACAAGAACATTGTATATTGGGTTTCAACGAAGCTGGATACGAAGGAAGGGGTCATGGAGGTCTTAGACAAGCGGCTGTCGGGTTCATTCAGGGACGAGATGATTCAGGTTCTAAGAACCGCCATGCGTTGTACATGCAGGAATCCATCCCAACGTCCAACCATGAACGAGGTTGTTCAACTGTTGATTGAGGCAGAACCTTGCAGATTAGATTCTTGCAAGTTGTCATCAAATAAGACCAAAGAAAGCATCAAATAACGTCAACAAAAAAAAAATCAGAAGTCTATGATCAGATCAGTGGCATATAATGGAGTTTTAAGTTAAAAGTAACATTTAGCTGGCATAGAACAGTAGGGTACCCTATAGTATTATTGAAAAAACCAATCATAAAGAACCATTTACGCTATGATTTTTGTAGATTCTCTTTCTCTCTCTTTTCCTTCTTTTTTTTATTTTGTTTTTTAGCTTTTGTAAGGACCATAAGGAATTTAATCAGTAAAACTGCTTTCTGGTAACGCATGGCATCTGTATTGAAATCATTGCATAGCTTTATCTTTCTTTGTTTTTCTCCTCTTTATCTTTCCCTGTTTTTCTCTTTTTTTTTTTTTTTTGCCATTGAAGTTATCTAAAGAAAAGAACCCTTCAAAATAAAGGCAAATGAAGTACAGTGATATGATTTTACAAACTTTTTAAATGCATAAAAATATTTAAAAAATTAAATATATTTATATTCAACATATATAATATATTTAATATTTATATTTAAATATAAGTAGTTGAGGCACAATGTGAAAGGAAGGAAGATGTGATTTGTAAAAGGCTTTCTATTTTGCTCCAAAGTGGGGTTCCTGATTCTTATTATAAAAATGGAGGCATGATTCTCCTGGTCAGATCCAATCCCTCCAAGCTATCCATTGATAGATAATGGATTAACTTGATTGATTTGAGAAGCATCTTTGTCTCTACATGTAAGTTAGGGACAGACAAGAAAGCAAAACCCTTCCTAATGTTATTCTATATTACTCAATTTTGGGCGTAAATTTTTAATATGAATATGTTTAATTTTTTATTTATTTAAAAATCTCTAAAGGGTTACATTTTCGTATACATATATAAAATGTATCGAAATACTTAAAAAAAAAGTCGAGGCAGCATAAATTTTTTTTTTTTTTGCATTTTCCTGTTTCAGATATTTCCTTGCAAGTTTTCATTATGTGGTTGAAGTATATAATGCATTAAGGATTCTCCATGCTTGATTCAACTATAGATAGTGAGCCTTGAACATCCACTCACGAGATGGAGAACCCTTTAGTTATTCATTAAAGGTGTTTTAATGGGAAAAAATTCCACCATTTGTCTATGAAAGTTCATCTTAGTATCCTAATAACCAGTTTTTCAGCTGCTAATCATCTTTAAATTCAAGTTTCAAACAACAATAATCAATCAATATTTTCTGAGAAAAAAATTTATTAATATTCTTTATACGACATGTATCAATCCATTTGCCTAAAGAAAAAAATCATTAGTAATTCATTAATACTTTGATTCAGATTTCAGACATAACTTAATCGATAATCATACCTTGACATTCAAAGAGGAAGATCTAACTTCCAAAGTACATATTATCTACGTTGCTCCAACTCTTAATTTTTCTTAAAGTACTCTTATCTAACATCTGTATTTGATGTATATTTAGACATGGGCATGAAGATATGATTCTCAAAGGATCCTTCAAATACGTGAAAATTTAAAAAAAAAATGAAATATATCCATATCAAATGTATAATTGTGTCTGAGATTCACATACAAGTTCAAATAACATAACAAATTATATTAAAAAGAAAAAAAAAAGAAAACTAAAGGAGCATCATGGAAGTAATAGTAGATTTTTATAGTAACTAGATCATGTCCTAGACATCATTGAGTTATTTGCAAAATTACGTGTGGATATACTAAGCAATTGTGAGTGGCTTCAGGGCCCCGAAGAAGAATGAGATTCATTGGGGAAAAATCTTTTCTTTTGGGCATGGTGGAGAGTCCATATAGACAAGTGGAAAGATATGATCAATGGAAATTGTTCTCAACCAAAAAGACAAGGTATGAAAGTAAGCTTGGTCATTCCTATTAGGATGTAGACACCTATGCTCGAGAGCTATTCGAGTTTGATTTAAAAAATTTTGAATTTTACTCGATTATTATCGAATTGAGCTCAAGTTATCAAGAAAGTCGAATTTGAGTATCTTAACACTTGATTCTAGTATCTTGTGAGTCTAATGGAGTTTTATTATTATTATTTTAATTAGTATTAAAACATCTCAATTTGAACTCAAATCAAATTGGAGCATAATTAGTTGAGCTTGAAGTCAAGCATGAGAATCGAGTTGATTTTTTACTAGGTAAATAAGTCTAATAGAGTAAGCTGGAGGAGTTCTATTTTTATTTTGAATCGAACTTGAGTTTTACAGTAAAACTGGATCGAGTTTGAACCAAACTTCAAACATCAAATTTCAAATTAAATTTAAGTTTGACTTGACTCGAATGCACCCTTAATTTCGATCAAAGAAAAGGATAAAAAGAAGCAAAGGTTGGAAGCTACTTTCCAAGACAGATATGTCCTCTCCTTAAGTACAAATGTACAATACGGGAAGCACAATAGAAACCCAGCAGGCACTCAAAAGAGTTCATTATTCATTGAAGTCAAAACTACATGAATTCTTCTAAAAAATATAGTCTCTATCAGGGTTTTTAGCCTATATTACTTGGATTAAGACATAAGTATTAGATATGATATGCATTCGACATAGATATATTTAATTCTTTTAAGTTTTTTTTTTTAAGTTTTTTTTTTAAGTATTTGAAAGATTATATTCTTATATCCATAACCAAATATATATCAAATACGAATATCATATATAAATACTTAAAAACGCCAAACAAGGAGGAAAGAAAACGTACCTAATGATGAGTTTTATTGAATCATATAGCAAATAAATTTATCAGCAACTAGGAGACAATGCCTGTTTTCACAATTATGGAATGCTGATTTAGTCGCCACCTTGTGCCTGAAAAGATAGAATTAGAGGTAGTAAATTGGCAAGTGCGGGCTAAACAATTGACAGTAACAAAAGATAAAAAGGTAGATGACGATGTCAATGACTGATTGCAACTCACCACCAAAAAAAAAAAAAAAAAAAAAGGAGCACTAACTGCATAAAGAAAACCTGATGTGCTACTAATTATCTGATAGTCTAGAAAATGGTGGCGCAGCCCTGTTGAAGTTGGTTTAACAGGGCTAAGCACTTTACCATGTTTTTTAATGAAATACTAGTATAGAGTTCACATTCGGAACGGGTTTGTTGATGTTTTCTTTCAGGCATTGTTTCAAACAGTTGGAACAAGAGCGTGCATTTGATTTCAAGGTAAGGCATTCCATGGCGATGCAACTGGTTCATGATATTGTAGCATTACCTTTCTATTGCTTGCTAAAAAAGGTGGAAGTTCATTCTCACAAAATCCAATTTGGTAGGGCTAAGAAAAAAAAATAAAAAATTAATAATATTTGATTCGATTTTTATTAAATTCGGCTTTGGTTTTAGTTTGGATAATAATAAAGTATTTTTGATTCGGTTTTCAATTCATAATTCAGAAAATTGTAATAAGTAAACCAAACCAAATTCTATTTAAATTAATGAAAAAAATTAAATATTATAGAAAAATATTTTTTAATTTAAAAAATTGATCACTCGAACCAATCTAAACTAATCAAATTCAGTCAAATCGATTCAGTTATATATGTTATTTGGTTCGATATTTAAAAAGCCAAAATAATTTTTTTTTCAAAAATATGCCGAACCATTATCTATATGCATATGCTTATATCAAATACTCAATTACACTTACAAACATAAAAACCAAAAAAAAAAAAAAGGAAAAAGGAAAATCAAACTTGAGAGAGAGATAAATATCAAACAAATACTTTGGAGCACAGTCTCTCAATTAGATAAGTCCAAAGGTCAAGCTATCGGTTCATATTCAATAATTCATCTAATATTTGAGAAAATTTGGATAAAAATAATAGATCAAGAATATAAGTTTTGGCAAAAAATAAGATCAGTTTAAAAAATAAATTGAGCTTTAACTCAAACATTCAATGCTCGACTCTAGCTATTGATTCATATTCAATAGTTCATCCAATATTTAAGAAAACTTGGATAAAAATATTAGACCAAGAAGATGAATTTAGGCAAAAAAATGAGACCAGTTTAAAAAATGAATCACGGTTTGGCTCAAACATTCAATATCAACTAACCTATTTTATAATTATACAATATATTATTTTTATATTTATACATATTATGTAATTTATATCTAATATTATAGCAAAAACATTAAAAAATAAAAGTATTCATATTTTAAAACTTAATAAAAGAAAAATGATAAAATTATTAAAGATTAAATAAAAACTAACATGTTTTTAATTTTTTTTAAATAACATGAATGAATCTAAATGGGTCACGGCTATTAATTTACAAATATAAATAAACTTGAACAAAATTTAAAGCTTATAATTTAACTTTACCGGAGTTTAAAAAACATTTGTAATATTAATACGAAACTCTAACAGTTATTTATAAATAACATTAAACTTTAAAAATTAAAAAAAAATTGTAATGATTATAATAATTTTTTTAATTTTATAAAAGTAATTGATTTGTAATAAAAAAATGAAAAATTTTTTCAAAAGAAAATTTTGGGTGATTAGTGAATGCCTATGGGCACTTATATTAATTGGGCCCAAAGTAATATAATACGTAAATCTGACCCAAAGACCTATCTCATTAACACGACCGCTACTAGGAAATTTTCACGAGGTTTTTTGTTTTGATCTTTTCTTTCGAGGATTGGCTTTAATGAACGCTTTGTTAGTCCAAATCGACGGAATGTTGGACTTTATTCTTGGGTCGGACAAACCTAATGAGATTTTCTTAGTTGGGTAGTTTTTGGATCAGAAAAAGCTGGGGTTTAAGAGTAATAGGCTTGATGAGTTAAAAGCCCAAAACTTATAAATTTATGGCCCAAGCTTAAGTTTCCAAAAACTTCGATTGGTTGGACATGAATTTTTTTTTTTTGGATATTCCTAATCAATTTATAAGTTCCTAACTTTTATTTAATTAATTTATCCAAGGAAGGCATTACGTGTTTAAATTTTTTTGAACTTGTAACCTTCAAGAGTCTGTTAACAACATCATACCAACCGAAATAATACTTAATTAACGAAAATGAATTCTTTGTTTTGAAGATCTAGTGATTGAGGATGAACATCCATTCCTTTTTGGGAAATGTTAATCCGTATCATTAAGCATTAGTTAAGATGATATACATAGAAAGAAGTTACTTATAATTTGTTATATTTGATAAGAAAGAAGTAGAAATGTGAGAAAAAAACAAAAAAAGAAGGAAGAAAAAGTTACTTTTCATTTGTTATGCTTGTTACAAATGATGGAAAATAGAATAAAAGGTAATTTATATTTTGGGTCATGAATTTAATATTAATTTTTATATAGGTCATAAATTTTTAATTTTATCAAATTATATCATAGAATTTTTATTGTTAATAAATTGGGTAAATTATAGTAACTTCTTTTAATAATTTTTAACGAAAAAGTTATCTTAATATACATACGTTACGTATATACTTTTCTATTAATGTTATCATTTTCATTCATACTCCAATTCAGTCTTGACATGCTTGGAATCTTTTTCATGCCATTGCCTTTCAAAGTTGGCTCAAGTTTGCTGGATTAGATGCTTAGCTTTTGGCCTATGGGATGACATTTTCATACGTAGAATATGCATGTACTTCAGAGAATCCGACAGAACTTTGAAGAAACGATGTTTTCCAGCAACGAAGATGGGGGGCATGCAAGGCTCCTGACCTCCCTCGACTCCTTAACTTGTTTTATTTATAAATTTTTTAAGTTAAAAATATAGTATCCCTCAAGAATATATATTTTGATTCCGACCACTCAATATAAAACTCTTGACTTTACCCCTAGTTTTTCTTTGTTTGTTTATCGAGTTCCTTCGACCTACATTTTCTATAGGGAACACAGAGAAATTGTCAGAAAAAATCCTATGTGATATTTATGAGAAACGGAATTAGTTTAATCTTTCATCTACTAATTATCGACTTTTAAGAATAGCTATATGAATTAATTCAACTATATTTCGATTTATTTCGAATTCTGCAACTACCTTGCTTGATTATAACTCTTGAAATTTTATCCCATTAAATATAGTAATGTACTTCATTTCATTTGTCTCGAAAATTGAAGTTGAACGTATCCTATATCATAGGAAAATGTTTATAATACCTAAATGCACCTGTTTAAGGTGATATTTAAGGAATAAATAATTAAGTTATTGTTTCTTAATTTTAGTAAATATAATATATTAGATTCAAAATCTTCCTTTAAATAAATTTAATTATCTTTAAACAATATTTATAAACATTCATTAGTCGAATCTTATATTATATATGAACTAAAATCAATCTTAAATCGATTCGAATTCAATTATGGCTACTCAAATATCAAATTGATAAAACGTCTTTAATTAGATGAACTATTTTTTTTATCATCATTATTATCAACATAATAACATAAAAAAAGTAGCAAAAGATTATGATATATGAACTCTTCATTTATTTCAAAATAATTTTATTTAATATTTTTTATATTTAAATATAATTATGATATAAAATTTTTTAAATATAAAAAGTATATCAATAACGAATATATTTTCATACTTGATGCTTATCAATATATAGAGCAAAAGAGGAGAACGTTGAGAGCCATGTGGTGGTGGAAGGCATTAGCCAATTCCATCAGATTGGGCCGCAATGGGCCCATGAAACGTAAAATCCCCTCCTCCTTGATCGCCCACCAACTCAACCGCCAGGTCCACCGCTAGCATTCTCGCTTTCTATTATTATTACTAATGATAATTATTATAATTAAAACAGCCTTAATTACGACCAAATTCACTCACAAAATGACTAAACCACCCTTTCCCTTGTTTGTTATACCACCTATGCTTGCAAACTATTCAAATTCAACTCTAAAAAAACTAGAATTTGGTTTTGTCATTGTGGAGTCAAAGTCGAGCTTGAGCTTTCGAACAAGCTAAATCTGAATATCCTAAAACTTGAATCAAGTAATTCATGAGCTGAATCGAGCTTTTTTGTTTTTAATTAGTTTTAAAAAATTTCGATTAGAACCCAATTCAAGCATGAAAATTTTTATTTGAAGTTAAGTATGAGAATCAAACTTTTTTTTATAAATAAATAAACTTAATCAAACGAGTTCGAATAATTCAATTATCATCTTGAATTAAATTTTAAAAGTAAAATTTAATTAAACTCAAACTAATCTTCAAACTTTAAATTTCGAATAGAGCTTAAGTTGTTGTAACTCAAACTTGACTTATTCAATTGCACCATAATTTCACACTATAAAATAAATAATCAAAAAGCCGCTTTTGTAATTTCAATGAATCCCAAGCCCTTTTTCCCTCATTCGAAATTTAAAATGAAAAAGTCAAAATTAAGCGGGAGATTATGTTAACCATGATTAATAATAGTTGGTTAGAGAAAAGCCAGCCAGCCAGCCTGGCAATATAGCTTGACAACAACGATAACCCGCTCCTCACTCGCTGTCATCATTAACCACGGTTAATTAATAACCATAGTTGGTCAACCACAACCCTTTTTTTTTTTTAATTCCTCCCTATAAAAACCCCTCCAAGTATTTTCCCTAATCTCATGTTCGAATCGGCGTCTTGATACACGTCACCATCTTCTTCTACCTTCTTTTTTTTTTTGAATTTCAAAGGAAAATGAGAGAGTGCATTTCGATTCACATCGGTCAGGCAGGTATTCAGGTCGGCAATGCTTGCTGGGAACTTTACTGTCTCGAGCACGGCATTCAGGTGAATTTTTTTTTTTTGCAATTTTTATCGAATTATTGATTTCATTACCTCATTTTAGTTTTGGAATCTTTCAACGTTTTGATTTGTTTCGATTATGTTTGAATTTCATTGCGTAATTAGATTTCTGTTGTTTTAAGTTGTTAATGGAACTTATTAAATGATTAGATTTGATTCAATTAAAATGTTAGCTGAACGGTTTCCCTTATCGTTATATATTCAATTTTTGTTCAAGTAACGTATTTTTGCCAATTGAAAGGATCTTCTGATCAATCCAGAGATCGTTTCAATTCCATTGATAACGAGTATTCGGAATATCGCACATTGAACATTTCGCATTAATTGATTTATATGAGGTAGATTATTTAGGTGAGATCTAGGGTTTAGATTGTGGATTATTGGTGGTGATTTGAAAAAAAAAAAAATAGTAGGTTTGCCTGTTTGAAATTTCTGTTTTCAGTCTGATGGCCAAATGCCAGACGATGCTTTCAACACCTTTTTGACCTTTTCTATTTCCTCATTTTAGTTTTGAATCTCTTAACGTTTTGAATTGTTTTCGATTATATTTGAATTTCATTGGGTAATTAGATTTCTGTTGTTGTAAATTGTAATGGAACTTGTTAAATATTCTGGTCTGAATTAATTGAAATTTTAGCTGAATGGCTTACCCTTCTGTTAGATCATTAGGCGAGATCTAAGGTTTAGAATGTTGATTATCGGAGGTGATTTTTTTTTTTTCATAAATTTGGTATGTTTTTCTTTTCAAAATTTCTCTTTTCAGCCTGATGGCCAAATGCCAAGTGATAAGACTGTTGGAGGGGGAGACGATGCTTTCAACACGTTTTTCAGTGAAACTCGTGCCGGAAAGCACGTTCCTCGTGCTATTTTTGTCGATCTGGAGCCCACTGTTATCGATGAAGTGAGGACAGGAGCGTACCGTCAGCTTTTCCACCCTGAGCAGCTAATCAGTGGCAAAGAAGATGCTGCCAACAATTTCGCTCGTGGACATTATACGATTGGAAAAGAGATTGTTGAGCTCTGCTTGGATCGTATCCGAAAGCTTGCTGATAACTGTACTGGGCTACAAGGTTTCTTGGTTTTTAATGCTGTTGGAGGTGGCACTGGTTCTGGTCTCGGGTCTCTTCTCTTGGAGCGTCTCTCGGTTGATTATGGAAAGAAATCAAAGCTTGGTTTCACCGTCTACCCTTCACCTCAGGTTTCGACATCCGTTGTAGAGCCTTACAACAGTGTGCTTTCCACTCATTCACTCCTCGAGCACACTGATGTTGCTGTGCTTCTCGACAACGAAGCCATTTATGACATCTGCAAGCGTTCTCTGGACATTGAACGTCCCACTTATACCAATCTTAACCGCCTTGTTTCTCAGGTGATGATAAGAATCCTTGCAAAAATTAGTCTTATATGTTACAAAAGTAATGATCATTGTTTGTAACTCTGGTGTTATGACATGTATGTTCCAGGTTATCTCATCTCTTACTGCCTCTTTGAGGTTTGATGGAGCCCTGAATGTGGATGTTACTGAGTTCCAGACTAACCTGGTCCCTTACCCCAGGATCCATTTCATGCTTTCCTCGTATGCCCCTGTTATTTCAGCCGAGAAGGCTTACCATGAGCAACTATCAGTGGCTGAGATCACCAACAGTGCTTTTGAACCCTCTTCCATGATGGCCAAATGTGACCCGCGCCATGGAAAGTACATGGCTTGCTGCCTCATGTACCGAGGTGACGTTGTGCCCAAAGATGTTAATGCAGCTGTGGCCACCATCAAGACCAAGCGCACAATCCAATTTGTCGATTGGTGCCCTACTGGATTTAAGTGCGGTATCAACTACCAGCCGCCAACTGTTGTTCCGGGAGGAGATCTTGCCAAGGTGCAGAGGGCTGTCTGCATGATCTCCAACTCAACCAGTGTCGCGGAAGTGTTTTCCCGCATTGACCACAAATTCGATCTCATGTATGCCAAGCGTGCCTTTGTGCATTGGTATGTTGGTGAAGGCATGGAGGAAGGAGAGTTCTCAGAGGCTCGTGAGGATCTTGCCGCCCTGGAAAAAGATTACGAGGAAGTTGGTGCAGAGTCCGCTGAAGGAGATGAAGGGGATGAGGGTGATGAGTACTGAAGGTAGGAGCTACTCTGATGGTTTGTTCTTGTTGCTTTGGGTGCTTGAATTTTTCTGAATGTTTTTGGGTGGTATTTCCAATTCTTGGTGTTTTTTATGTATAAAGTTAAAAACTTGAGACTTTGCTATAATTTCCTTCATTGTATGTGTAATTTTCATTTCCTACCTGGTTTTTTGGATTAAACTATATTCGATACTTGTGTTTAGTACATATTCGGATATGGATATGAAGTGTAATTTTTCAAATATATAAAAAAATAAAAAATATTGAAAATATCGGTGTTGAATACATGCATATATATATATATATATATATATATATGTATATAGTAATTACTCTCAAGTTTGAATAACATAGTTTCCCTTATAAAGGAGATGCCCTTCAAAAACAAGCAACCAAGGGACTTACGTGTGTAAACACAGCAAGTAAATTATACATTTATGTTAGATGTATTCGTAGTTCGGGTTTTCTTTAGCCTAAAGATTTGTTGTATATTTTAAAAAGTTTGAATAAAAACATTATATTTGAAAAATGACTATGGGCAGAAAAATGAATATGGGCAAAAATGAAGATAATTTAGAAAAACGTGTTGAGTTTTAACTTTAATATTTAAAGCTTGAGTTGAGTTTATTTTTTATTATTAATATAAAATTTTTATATATTATGTTTTGATTATATAAAAATAAATATATAATATTATAGAGCATATGTTAAAAATACGTTAAGTTTTTTTTAGAACTTTATAAAAAAAATTATTAAATTAATAAAGATTAAATTTAAAACAACATATTTGAAAAATTTTAAAATATTTATATATATAATATGGGTGTACTTAAACTGATTTAGACTATTTGTTTATAAATATAAGTTAGCTTGGTCAGAATTTTAAGTCCATATGTTATGTCAGATCAAACTTGCAAAAGTATAAATAATGTTAATATTATATTTAAATTCGATATGAATTTTACTTGGCCCGACTTATAAACGTCTCTAAATTTTATACACTGTGCCTTTATTTTTTAAGTTTTCGAGACATATAAATTTGAGACAAACAATAATTGGAATAAAAGGAAAAAAAAGAAACTTAAAAAAGAAAAAAAAAAAAAAAGAGGAAGCAAACATCGACGTTCGATTGAACACTTTTCATCATGCTATTATTGTCTCTAGCAACCGTTGGAGAGCTTTCCAAGTCCTTCTACATAGATGAGATTGGCACAAAACAGCTTGCAAATGTTGGTGTATTTTCGGTCGTCTAGTATTTATTATGATTATAAATATAATAATTGTTATTACAATTGATAAATATCAATAATAAAAAGAACTAAAATTGTAAAATTACGACCCCTATGATCAACTATGAAGAGCCCTCATTGCAGCTCCTTGAGAAGATAAATCCGTCGAAATAACACTGTTTGAGGGAATAACCGAATAAGGAAACTCGGACTTTAGACTCGTCGTATACATTTTTGGATTAGGCTTTCCCATCATCAGGCTACTGTCCCAGACCTTTTTTTTTTTTTTTTTGGGGGTCTAAGCTTAAGTTAGATTGGTTTCAGATTAATATGAAAATTCGTTTCATAATTTAAAATCATATTAAAAATTATTAATAATTAAATTTAAATATAATTAATTTTTATTATTTAAATAATAATTTAGTTCAAATCAAATTACAAAAAAGTTTCTATCTTGATCTAATATGAATCAAGCATGACGGATTAGATAAATTGCCCAATCCATGAACAATATAATTAATATGAAAACTCATTTCATTATTTAAAATTATATTTAAAAATATTAATAATTAAATTTAAAT
>JBBYHM010000020.1:2849029-2867728 GCA_038381775.1 Adansonia rubrostipa | reverse complement strand
ATGGCCACCACTTATATTCATTACCGTTTACTTATATATTAACTTTCTGAATATGAATGTATTAAAATTATAATTTTTTATGTCTTAAAACTTTAGTTGAAGATTTGTCGTTGAATCTAATTTATCTTTTAATTTTCTCATTTGTGTCCACTTTAAGTGTTGTTAATTATTCACTTAAACAAGGAACATCCTCATTGATCAGCAAGTGGATTACAACTAAATACAACTAATTTTATAAGTGTGATGATTTGCCCCAATACAACTACATAATCCTTTTACATTGCCAAATTGTATATTAATATTTCTTTCTAAAAGATATTTGTAATCTTTTGGAATTTGTTACGTATAGGGTTTTTAATGTAATAACGAAAAGCAATCATGGAAAGAGTGGGGTCAGGTCAAATGAGGTTGGATCCACTTCATTCTGCCGTTAATGGCTATAAGTCTACTTGACAGTACAATCAAATAGGATGACATTAATTTTGGGAAGTTGACCCAAAATCTGCGTTAATTGCTTGCTTAATCAAAATCGGCAAGTGAATGACAAGACGTATTAATAGCTCATCATATTTGTTGACTAAGTATTAGTTTAAATGACATGGTATTATTGATAAATTTTTAAAAGTTAAAAATTTAAAAGAGTTTAAATTTATAATATTTACTTTAAATAAATTAATTATATATAGGTTAGGATAATCCAAATTAATTTGAAATTTAAAAAACTCATTGTAAGTCTAATTTTTTTGAATCAGATAGATAATCTTTGAATAAATTTAATTTTAATGTAGCATATCATTAGTCTAAATTTAACTATATAAGTTTCAAGTTCGGACTGGAAATTACTTGAAGTTTCCAACGTCGGCCTTTTGATCAAACAAGTTAGGCTAGTATTCTAGCCAAGTGCAAAAAAAAAGACTAAAGTTTGCGCCATCTGAACTTCAAAGTTAAGCCCTATGAACCGAAAAGCTCAATGAAATTTTAAGGTTATAATGCAAGATTATAAAAGGGAATATTTGGTGGAAAAGATACTGCCAAAAGTGACTGACGGTGACACCCTGCACAGCTACAATCTGTTTTAGACTTGCTAGTTTTTCCCTAAGGGAGGAGCACGAGGGAGGCTGATGATCCCCACCAACCATGCCATTGCCAGCTAGCATTTGGAGTAAAAGACATGTGATGACTGCCATGGCCTCCATCACTTCACCCATGCTAATCACTTATTTTTGCTTTAAACATTTTGAAAAGGGTTATATTCTTATTTGGTCTATATATTTTGGTTTGATATATATTTTGGTATCCAAAAAATTTTTTATCAATTTTATACTTAAATTTTTATTTCGTCAAGCATATTGACCATTTAAACTGACATTGTTAATCAAACGTTAATGTAGTAATCAACAACTAATGAGAGTATAACTATAGAGTTATGTTATAGATTTATAGTTTATTCATGGTTTGTACAATTTAAAAATCAGTAACCTTAAAATAACTATCTTTTGTAACCTTTATCTACTATTTAATAATCATCTATCTACTTGGTCAACATTTTTAATGAAAAATTTTATCAAATTAAATAAAAAATTAATATAAGATAGTAAACATAGAGTTATATCATAGATTTATAGTTTATTTACTATGGTTTGTATAATCGGTAACCTCAAAAAGCTTTTTATAATATGTAATAAATATTTAGTAATCTCAAATATGTTTAAAATTATATAACTATTGAGAAAGTTAAATGTAATGAAAACTACACTCAATCAATAATCTACAATAATTATGTTGTATTATTCAATATAAATAATCATAATAGCATTTTTAATCAAAATAAATTAATTTTTATTCTTCAATATTAATTTTTCTTAAAACTATTGACTTTCTTCTTGTAAAAATATCTTACACATAAAATATCTCAAAAAAAATAATAATAGAATAAAATTAATTAACTCGAGTTTACTATAAAAGCACATGTTAGAAATAAAAAAATTACAAGTTTGAATAAAAGTTAAAAAATAAAAGGTGAAATATATACATACACATTTATTTAGTAATACATATGATCTAAATCTAAAATTTATTGTCAAACTACGCCCGCTATGAGGTATTTTTAAAATTTATACCTAAAGAAATCTATTGATGCAAGTATTGTCAGACTATGTCCACTATGAGTTGTTGTCCGCTTTGCAGTAGTGTATAGACTATCCTCACGATTTTGTTATTTGAGAAAAGGCACCTCAATAAAGGAAGAGTGGTCATTATTTTATAAGCCATAGTCTATATCCTTGGCTAATCGATTTTGTCTGCCCCAACACTAACCCCCAAGTAAGGATGTGAACTGTGTAAGTCGAGTGGGTATGTTTATGTGGTAACTTAGTGTTATTTGTTTATGTGCCAAGTTTTATATAGGTCGAGTGGGTATGTTTATATGCCAAGTTTTGTGTAGGTTGAATGGGTAAATTACCATTGCATAAGTCGAGTGAGCATGTTTACATGGTAACTTAGTGTTACCCATTTATATGCCCAAATGAGATTCCGGCCATGAGCTTATGGCTTGTCGATTTCTACAGACATTGCCCATGTTGATGCAAGGAATATTGGACTGCGCCCACTATAAGGTATAGTCTGCTTTAGAGCAGTGCACAGACTGACCTTTATGGTTTTGTCATTTGAGAAAAAACGCCTTGATAGGGAAAGAGTGATCCTTGCTTTATAAGACATGATTCATATCTTTGGCTAATCGAAATGGGATCGTTGTCCACCCCAACAAAATCAATCATTATTATCATCAAACATATATATATATATATATATGCATTATGAAAATCAAGCATATAACATAAGGTAATACATATATTACTTTCTAGGATTTTTATAGTTTAATTTTGTATAAACTTTAATTTTTAATTAATTTAAATAAATAAAATAAATATATGCTTAAAAACTATAGTTTAATTTTGTATAAACTTTAATTTTTAATTAATTTAAATAAATAAAATAAATATATGCTTAAAAACTTAAAAGTTATTTGCAGCCATTAAAAAATATAGAAATAAATTATGTCCATTTGTTTTGTACATCCATGTATACCTAAAATAGTTTACCTATAAGTCATAAAAAGAAAAAGTTTAAGTGTATATAGCTAACTTTGGCAAAACAAATAGCTATATATGATAAATAAATTTATTGTAACATATATAAATAATTTTTTTCAATATATTTTTGCTAGGTAAATAAAAGGATTATAACTTATTATTCACAATTTTATAAGGTTTTTGAAACTCATAATGCTCCATTAATTTATATTAGTTATTTTATCTCCTCATGATTCCAATTAAGAGTAAATAGTATATTTTAATTAAAATAGTTTAATTTTATGTGGACATTATTTTAAAATATTTAGCTAATTTAATTAAATTAATGAAAATTACATATTTAAATAGGATAAATTTATTAATTTAACCCAGTATTCATAATTTAAAGGGTTTTGAAACTCGATACTCTATTAATTTTAAAATGTCTACATTTTCATTAAAACAGTTTAATTTTAAATACATTCTTTTAATATTTAGTCGATTTAAATTTAAATAAATTAATGAAAATTACATATTTAAATAAGAAGAGTATATTAATTTTAAATTCATTTATTATCAGTAGATTCTATTTTAAATATTTATTAATTTAAATTTAAATAAGTTAATAAAATTACTTAGTTAAATAGGAAAATTTTATTAATTTTAATATACATTAATATCATGCATACTCTATTTTTAAATATTTACTAATTTTAAATTTTAAATTCATTTAATAGCACGTGGATTTTATTTTTAAATATCTATTAATTTAAATTTAAATTAGTTAACAAAATTACATATTTAAAGAGAAAAATTTTATTAATTTTATAGATTAAATCATGTGGACTCCATTTTTAAATATTTATCAATTTAAATTTAAATAAATTAATAAAATTACCTATTTAAATAGAATAACTTTCTTAATATTAAAAATTTAAAAGATATTTTCGTCGATCATGTTTAACCTTTTTGGAATTTATGCTTCTGTATATAGATGATATATGATAAATGATATATATACATATATAACACACTGATGAAATAAAATTAGCATGTTTCAATCATGAAAATGAAACAGTGGTTACATACGTTCAAGCCTTGTAGAAAATCCCACATGGGTTTTCACGAAAGGAATATTAGAATAAAATACATAAAGCAAATGGAAAGACTATAAATGGATTTGCCTAATAGATCGAACAATTCATTTACTTTGATAATTTAGTTGGTATTGAGTTAAAGTTTTTTGTAATTTGAATTTTAAATAAGAATAATGTATAATATTATTTTAATCAATAAAATAAATTTTTAATTAATTCAAACTTCATCCAAGTCATCGACCATAAATAGATTGACAAACAGGAAGATCAACCCCGCTTTTGCGAATGTTCGCCGCAAATTCCCTCCCCAGATGACGCTTTCCTTCGTTCTCTTGGCTTTTCTGGCCCACGCTTTGCCAATAAGATGTCAAACTCTACTTCAACAAAGGTTAAACATAATTATCCTGGCCGGACAAAGCAATATGGCCGGTCGTGGAGGGGTAGCCAATGACACGGCAACGGGGATTCCGACGTGGGACGGCGACGTTCCTCCACAGTGCCAACCTAACCCATCAATCTTCAGGCTGAGCGCCGACTTGGCATGGGTTCGAGCCTGTGAGCCAATCCATGCAGACATTGATGCCAGGAAGACAGATGGGATCGGACCTGGCATGTCATTCGCCAATGCAGTACTGACCAAGGACCCAAACTTCGGGTTGCTTGGACTGGTGCCTTGCGCAGTCGGAGGGACTTCAATAAGCCAATGGCAGAAAGGGGAGTTTCTTTACGAGCAGCTGGTTAAGAGGGCTCGCATGGCGTTGCAGAGTGGAGGATTATTCAAAGCAATGCTTTGGTATCAGGGGGAAACTGATACAATAAATCAAGAAGATGTTGAACTGTATAAAGGTAGACTTGAGAGATTTTTCTATGATTTGCGTTCTGATCTGCAGGCTCCTATGCTCCCCATATTCCAGGTAACCATGTTTTTGGTTGTTTCTTCTGTCCATAAATTTGGTTTTCTTCGATTTTTTCTTGTAGAATTAATGAATCTTGTTTTGCTTTCGCTGTGTTCCAGTGATCAGTTCTACTCGAAAACTAGATCTAAAGCCTTTTTTTATTTTAATTAGAATTACCGTCATATGTTTGCACAGATTTTATGGGGTTTCGTTTTCCTAGCTCATTAGCGGTTTAACATTAGGTTGCTTTTGACTCTTCGTACTTTTAAAAATATTAATGTTCAATATCTATATTTTAATTTGTATATAAAATAAATATAAAAATATAATTTTTTTAAAACTCTTCAAATATATAAAAAAAATAAAAATTAATATACTTATACGTTTTAGCTTTAATAAAAACATTATTGACTTGAATTTGACCTTTCAACATTGGACCATGACATGTCGATTCTCCTAGATAGGCCTTAATTTGAGGCCATGCAACCAAGTCCAAACTTAACTGGCAACTGGCATTGTGCGACAAACATAGGGCTCCCATTTAAGGAAATCTAAGTTTAATAAAGGGCACTACAAAACTGTCTTCGGATGGCTAAAGCCATAAAGAAATGCCGGAAGGGCTGGCACACGCATTTTTTCCTTTTTCTTTTGGTTAATTTTCACTTTGTGTCCGATGTCGGCGGAGATTAACGTAATACAAGTTAGCAAATTAAATTCAAGTTATGAATTTGTTCGTTCTAGGAGCATTAAGAAGGGAAATTAATCATTAAACTTGCATAAGAAGTTTGGTAATTCATATACTCATGTTATATATTTTTTTATGTCTTAATCATATTTAAAATATTAGATATTTATATAAATTTCAGATTTATATTTGATGCATTGATATAATGAATTAAATGATGTCATCTTATTAAAAATAAAGTTACTTATGTTTTTTTTTAAAAAAATTAATTAGATGATATCGGTGTACATATCCATCAAATATAAACTCATAAATTTTAAGAAGTTAATAATTCATGTTATATAGATTTTGAATACATTCATTTATTTATATTATTTTTTAATGTTGTACTGTGTTTTACTTTTTTTTTGGTGTCATGTTCGATATTACGAGGTTAAAGAAATTCAAATGTTTCTATAAGCAAATTTTTTGCTGGTATAACAGATCATGATGTCTATTTTATCTAAGTTCGATCAGAGTCATGCCTGAAAAATCGATTTTATAATTCAAAATAATTTTTATAATAATATTTATTAAATAAATAATGATCTAAATCAAAATGTACTTTGAAACGAATCTATCATCTTATTGGATGAATAAAGGTCTTACCAATGTAACGCTGATTAAGAAAACAAATTTCTGCTTTTGTAAATAAGCAAAGTACATTTTACTAACATTGGTACTTTATTTTCAAGGTGGCTCTAGCATCAGGGCAGGGACCTTACATAGAGGAATTGAGAGAAGCCCAGTTAAATGTAGGCCTTCCGAATGTGGAATGCGTAGACGCCAAGGGACTCCCATTCGAACCAGATGGGCTACATCTTACCACTCCAGCACAGGTGAGACTGGGGGAGATGTTGGCGGATTCATTCCTTCAGTTCAAACCCACCCCATTACGCACCAACGATTCCCCACCAACCAAGTTTTCAAGTTTTGTTCTTCGTTTTTTGATAATTTCCCAATTTTTCAGATGTCTCTGGGTGATGATTACTTTCAGATACGTTTAGGTTGAAAAAAGGGATTTATATGAACAGATAATCAGTGGTTCTTCAATTGCTGCTTGGAATCAATCTTCAGCTAATCATTCTGGTGATTAAAATGGCCAGTTAACTTCAAAATCCAACGGAAGTGATAGTCCAATGTGAAAAATCTGAGATTTCAAGTGCATCCGAAGTCCAAACTCTTCCGTTTTGTTTCTTAATAATAATTTTTTGTTTGCATCTTCGGTCTTAAATGACTGACAATTTACAATGCCTCTAGTTAGCTTTGTTAGTTAGATTTGAACGTGAATGTCAACTACGGTTATCTTCAATACATATATGTAAATTTTTTTATGCATTCAAAGTGTCATATCTCCAATAACCATGTTCAAAAAAATATAAAATATAAGTATCAAATTTGAATAATTTAAAATCAAAATAAAAAATCAAAGCAACATAAGTATTTAGGGATCAACAAGTAACGATCAAAATCCGATAAGTACGATACTGGGAATATGTCTGAATCCTGTACATTGCAAATATATAGAATGAATTCGTTAGTGAACTTTATTTTTTGTACAAAACCCTGAATTAGGGGTTGAAAAATAAGCATTAATTGCAGCATAAAGTCTTAAAAGTAGAAAAGCCTAAATTTTAACATTTGTTCTAAATCAAATCATTTTAACAAATTTAATTTTCCTTTTCTTGTTTCACCTTTTCATTTGTTATAACTTTGAACTGATATATAGTGTTATAGGTTGAGCTAGGTTCAGGTTTGAAAAGATTTTTATTTTTTTTATTCAAATACAATTTGAGCTGGATTGAGATATAAATTTGAAATCCTGTTTCATTATTTAAAAAATATTAAATTTTTATATAAATATTTATATATATTTAATATATTAATTTTATTATTAAATTTAAATAAAAATAATTTTTATTAAATGAATCATAATCCAAGACGGATCTACTACCAACCCCAAAGTCAAAGAAGAAGAGCAAAGGAGGCTAGAAAAAAGATGTAAAAAAGAAAGGGTATTCACTTGGAAAACAAAATAAGTGGTTAAAATTACTAGGATTTGGTGTAAGATTCTGGCATGAATCTTGAATATTTAATTTAACTCATTTTGAAAATTGCAGGCACTGTACCAAAGGGGGTAGTATTTTATTTTTTTAATGATACCCTCTTTAATTATTATTAAATTAAAGGTGAAAAGCATAAGAGAAGAAAGAAAAGATAAATAGAAAAAAAGAAAAGCTTGAAAAATTGAAGTACTTTGATTGGAGGGCAGGTTTTGTGAAAGATTCTGTCATGAATGTTGATTGGATGAAGGGAAAGTTTGGGTAATTTAAAGGAAAAGAATACCTACCCCTAGTGTCTTTTGGTGCAAGATTCGACTCCTTTTTGGAATCATGTTAATTGGTAGCCACCATGATAGTGTAGGAAATTATATTAATTTAACTAAATTATTCTTTCACTACAAATATTGAAAACACTGTATTTGGATGGACTCCTGGGACCTTGGATCTATATGACGTCGCCAATTTTAATTGATGGGAAATGCTGATTTTTTTAAGAAAATATGTTGTAAAAGTTGAAAGAAACTTAAATCAAATTTCAAAAAATTAATTTATAAGACGAAGATTTAATATAGTATATAAGTTACATTCAGGTATAAGAGATGAATAATGTGAGAATTTTTATATTTTTTTGGTAAATATTTGAAAAAATTGATGTAAAACAGGGAATTTAATAAAATGGGTAAAATAATTTTGATAGAAAATTAATAAAATTTAAATATAATTCAAAAATTAATCTATAAATTAATTTTATAAAATAATATTTAATTAATTTAAAATTTGGGTCATCTTATTTGCATATTTCCTATGCTTAGGATAAAGTCTTATTTTTGGGAAAAAAAAAAAAAAAAAGCTTATAGGATGAAAAGTCTAATGGAGCATATAAGCAATAAGTGCTTTGAAACTATTCACACTTCAATCCTGACAAATTAAAGTAGAAAACTGGTGGCTTAAAATAAAATGAATCGTTTTCATCAAACTTCTCAAATATATGTGATAAAAATAATAAGATATATTTATATTTATAAAAAATTAAATTTTAATATTATATAAACATATTTTTTAAATAAAATAATTTTAAATTTTAAATAAAGTTAATTATGTATCGTAAAATAAATAAAAATATCTATTAAAAAAAACTCAAAATTGTAAAGGAAGTCACTGTTATACCCACTACATAAATGCCACACTATGGTACAATCCAAGAAATGGTGTTATAGACTCATTTTGATTGATTGGATTGTCAAATGACATGAAATTACTAAACAAATGCCAGGGTTTCGTATAAACCACGACACGGTGTTATACACTCATTTTGATTGGTTGGATTGTCAAATAACGTGAAATAGCAGGCCCTATCTTCAAATGTTCCCTTTTCATGTAACTTACAATGTATGATCTCCTATTCTTCTTGGGAGTTCTAAACCTTAGTTTCTGTATAGCACAAATGTTGAACTTTTGTCCATGAAAATTTACCTCAAGGAGTTCATCATAGATTTTTTTATTTCAAAAAGATCACAACTTAGAGTTAAAAAAAAATTGATAGTAAAATTAAAATTTTAAATTTATAAAATATTATCTTTTAAAAAAATAATTAAATCAAACTTCAGATTTGTTCGTAATTGATTGTCTTAACTTTATCCGGATACGTGCATATTTTCTTACCATTTTTATTTCAACCCCTGACTCGATAGTTAATTAGTTCAACAATTTCCAAGCAGAACGTGTCGTGTTGAAACTGAATTTGGAATCTCGATCGTCTCCCTAGGGCCATTTGGTAGCTGTCGTTTTACATCCGGAATAGTGTCACAAAGTGAAACATGGAAAGTTTGAATCTTTGATGAAAAACATAAATTTTCTTTTGTTTTGTTTGATGAATTTGATAGAAGGCAACAAGTGGTGCAATTAAGTTTAGATTACACAAATTTTTGATTTTTTTAAAATATTGATATTCGACATTTATATCCAATATATATTTATATGTAAATATAAAAATATTATCTTTTAGATATATAAAATTTTTTTATAAAATTTAATGTATTCATATTAAACATAAAATTTATGATCCTGTGCTCAAGTTGCGGTTCAGATTCGGGTAGCAATTTAGCAAATTTTGCAGAAATGGGAGTGGGAATCGCCAAATAGGTAATGAATAAGTTTCGTATTATAATATCGAATTAACCCACACATAGTTATGACAAAATGCAATTGAAAACAATAGGTATTTTTCCTAGTGGCTATTTTCATTGGGACCACAGCCGACAAATCCTTAAAGGTTGCCTTTTGGCTGTCCCATTGAAGATCCCCTTCAAGATTTCTAATTCCATTGATAATAAAAGTCTAAAAGCATCAACCTGTCAAGATTCATTGATACTAGCAAATTACGGCCTCAAACATAGGAAGTTCCTACTTTTTTATTCGGGCATTCACTGGAAGAGATACTGTGAAGCACATGAGTAAAATCGGCAAGAGCAAAGCCCTCTAGGGCCCGACCCCGAAGACATTTTACCAGACACCAACCTCCATGAAGCCGTCCTCGGTGGCACAGCCCCTAAACATCCCGGTGGTGTTAAACCCACAAGCCACTTCACCATTCTTTGACACTGCAATCAGCCCGGCTTTGCCTTCATCCAACCGATTCTTTATCACATAATCAACAGCCTCATGTAGATTCAATCCTTTGTATTCCATCACTGCCGCTACTTCCCTCGCCAGTGTGCTCCGGATAATTGCTTCACCTTCGCCGGTGCACGACACCCCGCACAAGTCACACGCATAGGTCCCCGAACCTATCAGCGGCGAGTCACCGATCCTTCCAGTCATCTTGTTCATGAGCCCACCAGTTGAGGTGGCGGCAGCGCATCGACCTTCCTTGTCAACCACCACGCACCCAACTGTCTCTGGGGCGTAGACGCTGATTGGCAGCCCATTCATCTGCAAAGGATTGTCCAAAGCAGCGCCGGCACCGCAGGTGCCAACCGCCGGGATACGATAATCAAACTGGCCAAAAGACAGAACTAGAAAAGCTTAGCGTTATGGTCCAAAATGCCGTTCTTCCAAGGGAAAGTACTGCAGAAAATTAAACGTACCAGGATCGAGTTAGCCTGTTTCGCCAACTTAAGCATCCCGACATTATCTTCCGTAACGAAGTATTCATTGTCGACCAACTCCACGCCCTGCACAAAATCCAACTCATTAATTTAAAGAAAGAACTCACTAGGAGCCTGTCACGCGTCAGAACACGAAAGCTTACGGGCTATCGCTGAGCTAAGCAACACGTGGATAACGAAAACGAAGATTCCAAATAATTTAAATAGTGAGTTTGGACCAAAACTACAGACGAACCTGTTTCTTGGCAAACTCTTCGGCACCCGAAAAGGCCAGATACGAATGTGGTGATTTGTCCATGACGAGTCGGGCAAGAGAGACCGGGTTCTTAACGGTTGTTAAGCCTGAAACAGCCCCGCACCTCCGCTTTGGGCCGTCCATGATGCTGGCTTCCATTTCCACCGTGCCATTCTCGGTAAGGGCAGATCCACGGCCGGAGTTAAACAAAGGATCTGTTTCCAATTCTCTCACCTACCAAAACAAAATCCAAATTTTATCATATTTCCAGAAGAAAACGACGGAAGTAAAAAAGGAACCCATCAACATATAAAAAAATGTCAAAGCTTACGAAATTTGTGTTTCATTAAGTAAATAAGGGAATAAACGAAAGGGAAGAACGTAAAAGGAAAAGGGGGGGGAACGTACGACAAGTTCAACGACGTCGATGGCGGGTAGGTTAGAGCGGAGAGCAGAGATGCCAATATCAAGGCAACGAGTGAGGAGCCTCTTAGCCTCCTCTTGTCTTTCTTTAGGGAGATTTGGGTCGACACCAGCGCCACCGTGCACGGCGATTGCCCAGCCTCCCATTTTTCTCTATTTCTCTCTTTCAACTCTGACTCTGCCTCTCTCAAGCCTTCGCCTAAACTAAGCCCTTCTTTGCTACGTAAAAACTAGAACCTTTGTACCCTTTTTATAGAGTTTCACGGACTTGAAACCCCTCTCTGAATTAGATTAAAATCTGAGTTTTAAATTTCGGTAGGATCAGGGCAGGAGGAATCTCTGTCTTTTTCTGTTCTTTCTTTCTCTTTCTTTATCTCTTTCTCCCTAACTCCCACCTGTTTTCAAGAATCGCAATGTTTTTTTTTTTTAATTTTGGGAAGTAAGTATGGCAATATCATACATCACATCGCCATGCATAAGATGGCCAAATATGGCAATGTCATGCCATACATGAGATTGCCATGTTTAGCAATGTCATACAAGTATGGCCATCTCGTAGGTGACATTGCCATACATGAGATTTCCATGTATGGCAATGTTATACATGATATTGCCATTTACATGATATTGTCATACGTGACATTAAAGATAGTAAACCTGATTTGTTTCACAGATTTTGCACCAATATGCCTTAATAGAGGAGTTTTTTTTTCTAAGTGAATATTTGATGAAATAAGACAGTTTTGGTACATATTTGATCTCCTTCGTTCGGTGTGTTTTAAAATTACCATTTAACTCCTTTAAATATCTTTTATATTCCTTTTACATTTTTAGTTATATATTAGATATATACTAAAATCATATATGTATACTTTTATATGTGTATGTATATTATATATATACTAAAGAATTTTATATATTTAAATTATATTCATGAATAAATTGTAATATATTTTTTACAATATTAAATTAAAAATAATAAGTAAAAAGTGGAGTGATTACAGATATAATCAAAGTCTATGGAGATGAATGTTTTCCATATTTATATAAGAGTGGATTAGAGATGGATAAAGTAATTCCCTTCTTTGTCATGCTTCATTGCCATCCCTAATGGCAATGTCATTTGCTAGGCTTTGCATGTAATGAGAAAGTGGGATGTAGCACATGAGATCTATCAATATTAGACACAATATAATTACACATGGTATGAAAAAAAAGTAAATTATAATATAAAAATAAAAAAAATACTAACACTATTATAAATATCTTAAAATTTATATAATATAAACTATTAATATATCAAAATTTATACTATAATTTATCATACCCACTTTGTAGATAAAAATATATTTTTTAAAATTATTATATTTTAAAGAAAAAAGCTAAAACTAAATAAAAGGGAAGTCTTTTGTTAATGGGTATTTAAAAAAAAAATGAAAAACATACCTACCCTTTAATTTTAATTTATAATTATAATTTTAGTTTAGTTATATGTAGTTTTCTTAATTGAATTGGTGTCACTTAACTCATAACATGAATTAAATCAATGACTTTAATATTGTACAAATTAAATATAAAATATATCAAATATAATTATGATATAATAAAATATATGAATATAATATGAATATACGAATTACCAGATCTATATCACGGCTAAGGCAATTTCTTCCTTAAATTTTAGAATTCATTCTTGGAAATTTATACTCCTTGATGCTTCACTTTTTCTTGGAAGAGATTCAATTTTGTTTCTTTTTTGTTACTATTTGAAGCAAATAGGACAAACTTAAACAAACCATTTAACACCTAACCAAAAATAAAAATATAAATGCCAAGAAGATAATATATTAAATTATTATTCAAAGTTGGGTTTTGGATTTTGTCATGTTCTAAGATGGGCTTTTTGAATAGAATCTTGCACTGAGAATTGGGAAGCTGGAATAAATTATTGTCTCGAGTTCCTCCCAATTTTTGGCCTACATTCAATTTCGCAGGCTAATAAATAATTATTTCTAGCCAAATGAGGGGAATTAAATTAAAAATTTAAAAGATACTACCATTCGCAGGGACTAAGGAGTATATTTAATTTGGCAAGAGCTATTTTCCATTAGAATAATTAATTATTTTTTAATGTGGTATTTGCATCTTCTCTAGGTTAGAATCAAGAAGGATATGACAGAGAATACCTAGTTTTCAGCAATCCAATGTGGGAATTGGAAAGTAAATGGCATAAAATTTCATCACCAAAGACCACTAAAATTTATAATTAATTGATTTGATTTGATTTAAATTTAATTAAGAATTTAAATTAAATAAATTGAAAATTGAGTGCACAAATTATACATTTATAAAAAAAAAAATAACGATTAACATATAATCATACTCGATAGTCAAATGATTCTAGCAGTTGAGTGCTTTTAAGTACTTAACCTAATAATTCAAAAACAGATTGCAGCATATACCAAAAAATTAGTGTGGTCGATATATAAATATCTATGATATGGTTGAGAATGACAGAGTTAGGAATGAGGGGTTTGTATCTAAGTTGAAATAGCTCTTATAAACGCTAAGTTAAAAGAAAACTATTTACCCTGATTTGACCATGGAAAACACAGATCGACGGATGCACTTGTTGAAATGATGGAACATGTAGAATTAGGGATAGCAGGTAAAACGGATATCGTAAAATCTACTTTTACTTTATTGTTAAATTATTTTATCTCGTTCATTATAAATGTCGAATTTTTAAATTCACTATCACTTCTATAGATGTTGGATTATCTATTACCATTATGTTCCTCCCCATCCACTAATTCTTAACAAGGAAAAGAGATGCAGCTAGGAGAAAACATAATGAAAGTTTAGGTTTAAACTTTTAAAAGATATAATTACTTTATTGTCTTTATTAAATTTATATATTTAAGAGAAAAATTTTAATTTTAGTAGAGCCAAAACGGGATAAGATAGAGGCAATTACGAACGCTCCATACTTGCCTTTCAAACAAAAAGAAAGGTATTGCCCCATGTCCCCTCCAATGTTCAAACCTCTCTACTTGGAGCAAACTGATTTGAAATTTATTGAACGGTTTGGATTTTGTCATCACTATGTGCAAGGTAAAATATTAAAGAGGGAAAAAAAATAAGATTCAAGGTGATAAAAAATGATACGAACTATTAGAATTTGACAAAGAAAATGATGGTGAATAGAAATAATTGGAGTATCAATATACCTGGCATAAAGTTTTGTCTTAAAATTGTTACCCAACCCCAAATGTATCGATAATAATAAGATTTGCTAATTTGGTTTGATTTGGTTTAATATTCTCGTCACCTATTCGTATAATGATTTAGTGTATTGCCAGCGTATTGATATTTACTATAAAACTTTTATTGAAAAAAAAACAAATTTTATTATAATTTAAAATTTTATACAAGTTGTATATTTTTATAAGCAAGAATACCCAAATTTTTGTTTTTTCTTTTTTATCTACTCGAATTTTCTTTCCGAGTTTAATAAGGTTGAGTTCTTTATGAGAAATTAAATATTAATATTAATTTAAAAGAGGAAAAAGGCCGGCCATTTGGCTTTACCGGGGGCGCGACTGTGCAATTTCTGAGTTTTAAAACAAAGGCCAATAACAAAGAGGGAGGAAAAAAGGGGCCATGGACCAATGGTTTTAGGCAAATACGACAATATGTTAAGAAAAATAATATTAATTTGATAAAATATATATATTTTAAAAGTTATATAATATGAATTATGATATATTAAATTTATATAAATATAAAATATTTTATATATTATTATAATGTAAAAAAATAGATAAATATTGTATAAATAGCATAAAAATATAAGAGTTGTGTCAACTTTATAGTTGAGGTTCAAACTTTCAAGTGGTGCGGCTTACCTTGCCCCACGTTTTCCAATTATATTGAAAGCCAACCTACCAAGATTCATGGTAGCTGGTTATAGGCGGCGGACAAATACTAAAAATAAAGCGCTGCAGGGTCCCCATGGTCGCCGCTGTCGCCTGGGACTGGGGGTTCAAATATACGATTTTTAAAATAAAAAATATATATTTAATCATTATAATAATTTTTTAAATTTTATGAAATTGATTAATTAAATACAAAAAATTAAAACAATATATTAAGGAGTATTTATAAATATTCGTTCATTTGAAAAAAAATAATAATAATTCATCTTAATCGTTGTAATCCGATGATAAAAGTTAAGATTGGTGATTGGTTTGATTTGCTTTGCTTAAAATTGATGACTAAGTTATTGCATCATTCATAGACCGTACGTACGTAAATAAGAAGAAAAAAAACCTATTTCAAATTCAACATTTGCTTAAAATTATAAAGACACGTCATAAGATTGTATTAGAGATGGTAATAGATAGTTCGAATTTAGATATTGATAATTATTTTTTTAATTTAAATATTATAAATTTAGATAATATTTGAATTCAGATATTATAGTTACTATTTACGCTAGATTCATCGTGGATGTGAATATAAATCTTCTGATATCTATTATCTAAATTCATATCATATATGCATATAATGAATTATGATATATGAATCCGTTATTCGAATTTATTTTTGTAAAATATTAAAAATTTACGTTCCATTTAAAAATCAAACTTTGTCTTATTGAATTCGAATTTTTTTGTGAATTTAGATTTTAAAATAATTTTATAGATTCCTATATTATAAAAATTACAGTTATTCGATTCGCTATCATTCTTAGATCATATTTTATTATTTTAATTTTTTTACCATTGATATTTACTCTAATTAGAGTGTGAATGTTTAACAATCACAATTGTTAATTATATAATATATATTTAATTTACAATTTGAGAGTGAATTTTTTTTATATAAAAGAGAATATAATGTCAATCATTAACTATTTAAAAATTATTTTAAAATGATTAATTATTAAATTTCTAGCAAATTATGTAGAATGAGAAAAAAAAGTATGACCAAAATGATTATATTACAATCCATTACTAAAAAAAAAACACGACAATCATAATAAAAAAAAAAGATTTTGCAATAATAATTCAAATACAACTAATAATAAAATGAATAAATAAATAAAATAAACCCTGAAGTGAAAGGGACGGCACGTCAGCTACATAATATTAATTGTTTCAGTGTTCAAAACGTGACTAATGCTAGACATTTTACATATTATTTTAAAATAAATATATATTATTATATTCGAAACTAACAAATTATTTTTCTTTTTTTTAAAAAAAATCAAATTTTAAAACCCATCATACGTAATAATTAAATGATAAGTGTTTTTTTAATAAATTTATTAGTGATATTTTATTTTGTAAATAGTAGATGATTTTTCAACAATAACATAACATAACGTTAGCATAAAGAAATCGTTTGACAAAGAAAAACAACTCAAAATAATCAATTTCTTTTTTCAAATTTACTATATTACATCAAATTTTTAGGGATGAAAAAGAAGAGCAATAAAAAAAATACGTCATCTCTAAATTGAATTAGCTGTATTGCGGATAAATATCTTCTTTAATTTAATATTTTTAGGAACAATATCATCTTCAAAACTTTTTTAAAGACATAATTTTAAAGGATGATTATTAATAATAATTTTTCTCCCTAAAAGTTTTAAAGATGATCTTCTATTTTTTGAAAAAATATTATTAGTTGTCCTCGATTCTTTTAAATCTTATAATGCATTTGATATAGGCTTTATTATTATATGGAAATTACAATTTAGAAAAATGAATTTGGACTTAGAATGGGGGATTATAGAAGAAAAACTTTAGAATTTTGGCTTTTATGAGGTTTTGAATTGATCATTATATGTGACCACTTCTTTTGTTGACAATGATCTAAAGTTAAGGCCCTTTGAAAGATCAGCTTCAAATTACCATTTTTCACAATTTTTTTTTTATCTTTTTGTTTTTACACTTTATGGAATAATAAGAGTGCACACACACTACCTTATGTTATAACCAAAATTTTAAGATGGCATTGGCCAAATATTTGAAAATAATTAATAGCTAAGCGATTTGTTGATAGATAAAATGTTAGACAGTCAATTCTAATAATTAAAGATCAAATCCTGACAACTTCAAATATTAAAATAAAAATCTAGAAATGAATCAAATCTGAAAGCAAACCCAGATAATGTCAAATATCAACAAGAAAATCTAATAAATGGATCAAATCCAATTTATGGTATTTATATGAAACCAATCTAGCAATCTAGTTGTGAATGTGGTTCCAAATTTGTTAAAATATTATTTAAAAAAAAACTCCTAAATTATTTTTATGTAAATTTCTATATTTTTTTTGTCTCAAATAAACATTTATCCTTTAATTATACTTACATAAGTTCTTATTTCAAACAAAATATTGATTTATATTACGGTTAATTTAAGTCTAAAGGTTGAATGTTTATTTGGGTGCAAATTACATGTTAATATCTTATTTGGGTGCAAATTAAAGATTAATAATTTATTTGGATGCAATAAAAGCATAGAGAATTTTCTAAATAAAATGATCAATTCAAGAGTTTCTAGCCTTCTAAATTTTTTTGTTCGTCTCCCTTGTCCAAATATTAAGAAAAAAAAAAAAGAGAGTATACTTTCATCCATTTTGTAATAAAAATATGGGTTTATATTTGATGCATTAATATTGTATATATTTATACACTTTCGATAAATCAAATAATGATATCTTATTATAAGATTTAAAAAAAAGATAAATAATTTTATTTTTAATTAATTAATATTATCTGATTCACTTACAATGTAAAGATTTATAAAATGTTGATGCATGAAATATAAATCTAAAAATATACATGTTAATTAACCTACATGTAAGATGTGATGGATGGCAAAAAAATATTGTACCAATTAATAATTGAAGGATCAAAAAACATCCCATATAATTAAAATCTATTTAAAGGCTGAATCAAATTTGGGTATGCTAATTTGAAATCCAAATTAATTCGAATCACTTTTTAAATAATAAAATAATATTTTATAAAAATAATTTTTAATATTTTAATATATATATATATATATA
>JBBYHM010000020.1:2831887-2843207 GCA_038381775.1 Adansonia rubrostipa | reverse complement strand
GAGGTTTGTTGAGGAATTCAAAACAAATAGTCTATGAGGTACAAGTCAAAATCAAAACTAGAATGAAGGGGGAAAAAGACTCGGGTACAAGTGGCTCTCCAAAAGCACCAGAAGTAACCATATAAAGACTCCTCTATTTAATGATTATATCCTATGTTGCTCCTGACCCTTCGTTTTTCTTAAAGTACCAGTGTCTATCACATTTCAAGACATGGGAATGGGAATGTGACCCTCCAAGGACCCTTAAAATACAAGGAAAAACTTAGAAAAAATTTGAACATACTCGTGTTAGACACATACCGTATCCGACACTTTCACCCTAGTCCAAGTAACATAGTTTATGTCTATTTTAAAAGTTATACCAACAAAAAGAAGTGCATGGCTTATTACTATGACATAGATGAAAAGATACTGCAGTTGTGCTCTTCAAAGCAAGGAGAACAGAGGATACTTGGCTTCTAGGAAATTAGATGCACAGAACACGCATAGCACTTGCAGACATTGTGTAATCGAGTACTTAGTTCCAATATATGTCATAAAGGAATAGGATACAAGGAAAAAAAGTCACGGAAGTAAAAGCAGGATGTGATAAAATAACCAGTATATGCTAAAATCTTGTAAGTACTACAAAAAACTCAGAAAGAAAATTTAAGATAAGAATTTAAAGAGTGGTCACCAACAAAAAACCACGACCCACTGCAAATTATTATTCGACATTAGCCCTCAGTTCTAGTAACTTAGAAACAATAAAGAATTGATCTATCCCATAAATTGCTATGCATTGCATATTAAAGCAGGTCCACCTTTGGACTATTGGATGATATCATATCAATAAAATTATGTCACATGGCAAGAAGTAAGAAAGAAAGTGGATGCATAACATTTGAGACCTAATGGAAATTACGCGATATGAATCTAAAGCCTATGTACTTAAGAATTGAACTTTCCTATTTGTATGAAACTTTTTTGAGGCATTCTGCTTAGTAAAACACAACAAACATGCATCATAGATGACAGGAACGAAGTTTCAAAATGGATTTCTTCAAGAATTAATGTAGATTTCTATTTGCCTTTTGAGAATATGATGCCTAAGAAGCTCATGTTCCGAAGCCATAATCTTTCTACCAAAAAAGTTCACACTGATCAGATACCATTTTGGGGTGAAAAACAGAACAATCAAGCCTACATATCCACAAAATTAATTTTGAACGCACAAAAATTGCAATATCAACCAGCTAAGCAGACATCTACAACTTTCCATAATAAGAATGCAGCCAAGACGGTGATTTATTCACTAACGGATTACTTATTAACTTGCAATCTTTGCAGTTGCCAGCTCATAAGAAGATCCTAATCTTTGAACTTACACCTAGCAGTCCCATTCCTATAAATCATGAATGCTCAAACTATGTAAAACAAAACACTGCTTTCTAAATAAGAATTAATAGAAAGAGAGAAACACAACAAATGTTAACTTTAAACTGTAATATAATCGAACGAAATAGTCAAAGACTAAAAAGGAAGCTGAAACAGACACCAACCTTGCTGCTCGCTGATGTTGGCATTCGGTCTCAAACTTCTTAATCTCTGCAGGATCTCATCAGTTATCTTATGTTGAACTGCTTGTGGCAATTCAGCCGCTGATTCTACACTCGGAAATTCATGCTTTAATCGCTTTACCTTTATATACAGATATCAAGATTCAATAGTATCCCCAAATTAAAAACATTATCACCAACAAAATGGGAGCAAACAATATATATATATATATATATGTAAATATATGTAAAAGAAAAGATGGGTAATTTTCATACCAATTTAACAAGCTCTATAGGTTCACTGGCTCTTCGAATCTTAATTGATTCTTCCATTTTCCTAATCTGATCTGGTGTATACTTTACAACTACCAAAAAAAATCCCAGAAAATTAAAACACTGATCAAGAGGAAATTTATTAAAAAATAAAGATTCTGGGGTAAAGCTGATATAGAAACTTACCATTATCTTTATTGGGATAAATGTAGAGAGAAGAATAGAGAGAACGAAGAACATAGAGAGCAAAAACAATGTTAACGGAGCAAACAATCAAAGTGATTCTTTTATACGAACACTGTCCCGAACTGAAACCGAAACCGCCCCATTTGGCTCTGCCTTCTCTCGCCATCTCCCTCTCCGTTCATCCACCTTCCACCACTCCTTCATCCCACCATATCCACACCTTCTCTTTCCTTTCTACTTTCCCTCGCCCCAAAACAGATCGAAACCAATCACCCAAACTTTCCTCCCTTCCCTTTAATCTCTCTCTCACCGTCCAAAGCCAAAACAGAAATGGAGGCACCCTGCACCACTGAACTGCTCCTTTCCTTTATTATTTCTGCTTAAAACTTTCGCGTGCGTTTTGGGTTCGGGTTCTTTTTTAGTTTTTGCTAACTAAGAAGCGACGGATTAATGCAGAGGAGGTAAGCAAAGTGAATAATTATTTTAAAAAGGGTTGGGATTAGAGGAATGATTGGCTTTGATCGTTCAGATTTTTAATTACATTTTTTGTGTTTCGGGCGTTGCGTTCCGTGATTAATAATTATAACTATGAAGAAAAAAAAGTTGATTAAGCTTTTGATTAAAAGTGATGCTTTTTGGCGAAGTGCTTTTCACCTTTGTTTTGCCGACGCCGTTCTATCATGCGTTTACTGTGGGCTTACTGCAGGCTATGATTAGAAAGAATGTTTACTTTTTTGTGTATATTTTTATATTTATGTATTGAATTATAATATAAAATATTTTTTTATTATATAAATAATAATTTAATTTAATTAATTTTAAATTAAAAACTTTTTAAACTTAATTTAATACTATCCAAATCTATCAAGTGAAGTGAGCTTTCCGGCCATGAGCTAACGAGCATGTCTATAGTTGAATGAATGAGGCCAAAAAATATGCTATACAAATAGAAATAAGAATAGAATGACATAAAGCATAATTCTAGACCCCCAGGTAAATTGATGAGGATATCGATCTTAAAATGAAATGATAATAAAATTTTATTTATTAAACTCATATTAAATTTTTTTAATATTAAAAAAAATTACAACTTAAAAATAATTAATATTACAGATATTGATATTTAAATTTTAAATTTATTAAATATAAATTAAATTAAATTTTAAATTTATTAAACTCGTATTAGATGATAAGACTTTAAACATTATCAATGCAACAAGTAAACGATAATTTTTTGAGGATTTAGATAAATTGGGGGGTAAAAAATACCTATAGAAGAGAAGTTTTTCACTACAACAGGCAACTTTTGAAGGACACGTGGAGGCCAGTCAATGGTGGAACGCGCTGTAAAACTTACTAATTATAACAGTAGAAATTGTAATTAGCAACAGGCTTTTTTTTTTTTTCCCGGGTGAATCAGTCTCGTTTAGATGCAGATTTGAAACGCACGAAATTGATATGCTTGGAAAAGATGATAAAATTGGTCATATACGGGGAGAATTTCTTTGTTGAACAGGAAGCTGTATTAGCACAGAGATATTTCTCGCGTTTATGTTACTTGTACTAGAACGTAAGTATTAAATATATTTTAATTTTTTAATATATTTAAAAAATTATATTTTTATATTTATATTCAAAAATAGATTTCAATAATAGATCTACATTGTTGTTGATATAGTACTTTTACTAGTATTTTAAGAAATGATAAGTAACAAGTCGAGGATTCAAAAATCTGTTCACATGATACATTAATTGCATTAAAATAAATTATATTATCAAAATTTAAAAACATATCGGATGTAAATATATATAATCGAACCTTTAAACACATGGATGCGGTGACGGAGTGCTGAACTTAGTGAAACTAATTTTTTATGGCTGAGATTTTAGGCACAGGATGATTATATCTGCAATCAAGGGAATTGATCGCTTTGGGAATTCCTTTTCTCAAACGTCTTAAAAGAAGTTATGGCTGTAGGGCTTCAGAAAAAAGATGCAAACTACCCCATTGTTTTGAATGCTTCCTGGTTGACTTTCTTATGATTTTTTTTATATAAATTTAATTTAAGTTAATTTTACGATTTATTTTATTATTTAAATAATTTTAAAATATTAAAATTTATTTTTATATTAATATTAATATTTTTATAATTAAATTAAAATTAAAATATTTTTTAATATTAAATAATAATTTATATAAAATAAATTATTAAAAAATTATTTAAGATTCGATTCATGTAAATTAAATTATTAAATTAAAAAATAATTAGTCAACTTCTCGATAAGTCACTGTAATAAAAATCAATGCACATGAAAACAAATAAGAGCAAAGTTGCAATTGAGCGTGTGGGGTATACTTTCCCAACAATTGTAAGCAAAGGTAAAGAGACATCGGGATTGCTGTGATCATATGATGTGGCAAATTTCATTTACACCAACAGCAAAATTCCATATTTTCAAAAGATATTCAAAAAATTTCTAACTTAAAAGCTTAATTTAATTATTTTATTTAATTACTTTTAACTTAATAGGTAACACTTTCTACATATGGAAGTCGGTACAAAGTTCCAAAAGGAAAAAGGGCAGGATGCATCTAATCATTTGTGGTATAGAAGTCTAATATAATTGCAAGGCATGTTCATCCAAACAAGAACAGCTAGCTGTCAACCATAAGATTTTGAGAACTGATCATCAGTTGAAGCACAAGATAGGAAAAAAAAACCCACATCAATCCAAAGCCCCCTTCACTGGTTTGCAATGTCTAACATGAAAGTAAAGGCCTACACTTACAAGAGATTGTAAACGCCAAAGTTCAAAATTTAAATGTGTTAATTAATAATAATTGTATGAATTAATTGTCTTTCGTTCTTTCATTTACTATGTTTGGAAATTTAGATGTCGAAGTGTGCTTGTATGTATATATATCACCATTGGTGAAAGTTCGATACATTTTTTGACCGCTTAAATTCAAGCTAGCTAGTTTTTTTTTTTAAGTACAAAGAAAGTTATACTTTAAGAATAAAAAAATTATAAATATTAAAATTTAAATTTTAAATTTATTAAATGCGAATTAACTAAGTTGACCCGGGCAATTTTAATCTCACAGCAGTTTTCTTAGTTGGGCTTTTTGCTATTTAGAGCTTAAGGAAAATGGGTTATTTAGGAGCCTATTATTGAAAATGGCTGCGCAACAGAAGAGCCCATTAACAGCCGAAAAAGCCTCATCTCTGGCTCATCATTTCCCAGGGAGAGGGTGTTTTCTCAATCCAAGTTTGGGGTAAAATTTTGATTGTCTTGTTGTTCCTTCGAACACCTTTCAATGGATACAGCGTTGAAATCGCCTGTCTTTCAAGTTTCATTCCCTTTCTTCAGCTTCAAAACAATCCCAACCCAATGCCTTAACCTCCACAAACGGCCCACAGTCTTACGCTGCTCTAATTCTTCAACCATTGCTTCGACGAATAATGGCAGTAACAACAACAACATGGCAGGGCCTCCGGTGAAAAAGAAGAGGAAGCGATATAGAAAACAGTACCCTGGAGAGAGCGAGGGGATTACTGAAGAGATGAGATTTGTTGCTATGAGACTGCGTAATATTAAAGGTAAAAAGGTCACTTCCAATGGCGGTTCTGACACTGAAACTGACAGTGAAAATACCCAAGGAGAAGAAGAAGAAGAAGAAGAAAGAATAGGGCAAGGAAATAATGCTGAAACAGTGAAAAGCAATGAAAATGGTGGTGATGGAGAAACTGAGACTTGGAGTCCCAGTATTGAAGGATTTCTTAAGTACCTGGTTGATAGTAAACTCGTTTTCAACACTATTGAGCGCATCGTTGATGAATCCAGTGATGTTGCTTGTGAGTGTTTATTGCAATTTTCTTTGCAAAAATGGGTGCTTTTTTTTTCTACTTTTAATTTTGATTGGCTTTATTAGAGCAAAATTTGAGCCTTTACCTAAGGAAAAAAAAATTGGACCTTTGCTTTTCTTATTTATGCTGCCAATCTCTGCTTTGTCTTAGAACTGTAGTCTAACAAGGAAGTTACTGGCGTGAGTTGAGTTGGTATCTTCATAGATGCAGTCTTATCATTTTTTTGGTTCAGTGAATCAATGGTGGATCTTTACCCAATGTAATGATGTGAGCTATGTTAGTCAGATACGGCTGTGAGTGTTGGATACAGAGATATATATTTGATATATATATATTTAATTTTTTTAAATTTTTTATGTAATTGGAGTGTCGTTGGAGGCTCACATCTCATATTCATGTCCGAAAATGTGTTCAGATATGGGTGTTTTCAGAAAAATGAACAATCCAAGCAATGTGTTGAGCAATTTGTTATTGCTGACATGCATGCTTGTCACACAATTTACTGCATTAAAACTCTTGCTTTGCTGAGTTAGTTAAAGAATTTAGCATTGAAATTTGTTACACAGATGCTTACTTCAGGAAAACAGGATTGGAAAGATCAGCAGGCCTTTCTAAAGATCTAGAATGGTTTAGCCAACGAGATATTGTGATTCCAGAACCCAACAATCCAGGAGTGTCTTATGTCACGTATTTGGAGGAATTAGCTGAGAAAAGCGCCCCACTTTTCTTGGCCCATTTCTACAATATATATTTTTCACACATAGCTGGTGGTCAGGTGATTGCAAGAAAGGTATATATGCATGAATCGTCATTACTCATGCTTCAACAACGTTTTGATGTTTAGTAGTGTCTACTTTTATAGTGATATTACTTTGATATTTGGGCTATGTTTCTTGGACTCGGGCGCGAGTGTTAGATATGGGTATGTATCCAACATAGGTGTATTCAGTTTTTTTTAAGTTTTTCCCTGTATTTGGAGGGTTGTATCTCCATATCCACGTTAGACACGTGTCGGACATGGTATTCAAAAAAAATGAAGAGTCGAAGCAACATAGTGATTGGGAACTTAGAAGATTTCTTATGTATGCTTTATTTTATGTTCTTCAAGAAACGCTAACCTGAAAGAGAATTATGCACTCACTAACAGCCTCTATCTACAAAGTTAAACCAAAAGAATTTTCATTTACTAAAATGAACATGCAAGAGCCTAAAATCATATTGTTTTTTTGCCAATATAGATTTTCTGAGACCAAACCAATCATCTTTTATCTAATGTCTTGTTGTCTTTAGGTTTCTGAACAGCTCCTTGAAGGAAGGGAACTGGAGTTCTATAAATGGGAGGGTGATGTGCAAGAATCATTGAAAGGTGTCCGTGAGAAGCTCAACATGCTTGGCGAGGTTGATGATTGTGATTTTGCTATATATTGAATTTCCGGGTTATTTTTCTCCATACTTATTTTTGTTAATTCTGTCTTATACTGTGCAGCACTGGTCTCGAGATGATAGAAACAAATGCTTGAAAGAAGCAGCAAAGTCATTCAAGTTTATGGGGCAGATAGTTCGCTTGATAATCTTATGAACCAAATTGGTTTGCATCGCAGTTCTGTATATTTCTAAGCCTGTAACCTTTTCGTATGTTAATCGGATTTGAGTGTTAACGTTGGATACGGATATGCATCTAAACACAGTCATATTAAATTTTTTCCTAGCTTCTGCATTTGCTTGGAATGTCCTTGGAGGCTCGTGTCAAATACTCATGTCCTGATATGCACTGGATATGTGTATTTCAAGAAAAATAAAAGGTCGGAGCACCATAAACCTTTTTCATCCAGTTTGTTCTCCTCCACCCCTCTCCCTTGCACTCCATGTTCGTGATATTGGAAGATGATATCAAGTATGTTGATAAACAAAGCAACATTCCTCTTGCTCGAACTTTAGCTTAGATTTCCAAAGCTCCTAATTATTTCAGCCCATGTTGTATTGACTTTTTATTTTTCTTGAAGTTCTGGAAATGGGTTCAAGGGATGTGACCCTCTAAGGACCTTCCAAATATATGAAAAAAATCAGAAAAATATTGAACTTATCTGTATCCGATACTCACATCCGAGTCCAACTAACATAGGTTTTAACTAATATGATTAAGTTGTGTTTTCAACTTTTCTTGCTGTTCACCAGGTAACGCATTCACCTAGTTGTCGGGGCAGCCAGCAAAGTGGAATAACAGTACCTCTGTCAGGTATTTGAGGAACATTAAATGTCCTCTAGCGGTGACATTTTTACTTGCGGACACTCAGCAAAAGGAAGCAGGCAGCATTGGTTTTTTTAAACCATGCATAATGGTGGTGACTGGTGTGTGTCTCCACTGACTGGGCGATGTGGGAAAAATAAAGGGCAAAACATGACAGTGGTGATGCTTTTCTCTTAATTGTTTGGGGTTTGAGTTTTTCATTCAACATTTCAAGAAACCAAGAATTTATCCTAGTGGGGAGTAACTAGTAAGAGTATGCGGGATTTGGGTTTAAAATGGTCCATTTTATGTACTATTGTTGAAATTTGAGAAGAGATATCAACACAGTTAATTAGTCTGTGTGAATTCTCTTGCTGTCCCCCTCCTTTTATTTCAGCAACAGAAATGGAGTAGATAGTGCATCTTCTGCGACTTTGATTTGGAAAAAACATATCTAGTACTTACATCACATCTGATAATATATACGTTGATCATTAATAAAGTGCATTTGTTCTAAAGAACGCAGCAGTTCGAGAATAAAAAGTAGTAAATGTTACTATTTAAATTTTAACTTTTCGATTATTTACTTTTAAGAAGGATCATAGGATCACATTATGTAATCGATTTGGATTAATTTTTGGGTTTTTTAATTTATTTTCCCGCTAAATTTAACTTAACGTGTTCTCTTTATTTTGCTGTTTTTGAGTTAGGTTGAGCTTGACTAGTTTTATCTTAGCCAGGTACTCTGTTTTGTGTACTCTGCTGCTGTACTCTGTTTCTGTTGATTTTCAAATCAATTAAACTAAAAAATTCCACGAGGAGTTATCATTTAGTTGCCCCATGCGATTATAACTTCCGGTGAATTTAGAGTTTAAATTTTATATTTTAGCATATGTAGTTTTTATTTTCTCTTTTGCCAAAAGATTCAAAGTTAATGCAGGATGATCAAATAGATCGGATATCATGAAAATAGGCCCTATTGAGTAGAAGCTACCGTTGGTCAAGTTGTTTACCTCCCAAGGAATATAAGCCACAAGGGCTAGGCTTCTTAAATCCCTGCACATCTCCTCCCTGTCGTTTCAACCAAAAAGCAAAAAAATAAAATAAAAGTTGTCTTGATCACTCATTTATAAAAGCCTAGTTGAAATTTATACTATGAAAAAAGAGAGCATCGACAAGGTAATAACTTGATTAGGCCGGCTGTAGCTCAGAGAAATCTGGGTGGCTCGCGGTCAAAACTTTAGTGCTCCATCGACAGTTTTACACAGATTAAAGATTTTTCCGCTCGACGGTAGAAACCCCACAAAAATCCTGCTTTGATTTCTTATCATAATAACCGATCACATCGCACAAATAAAGTAATTGCTTTGCTCTAGCTTGTCACCCAACAATGGTGAACTTAATTTAAAACATTGACAACATTAACAACAACAAAAACAAAAAGAAATACATGTAGCACTACAAATCATAATGTATATATACACACACACACGTATGTATATATATATGGTATTTCATCAATTTAATTTAAGAATTTAAAATGAGTGTCGAATACGATTATATATTTTTAAAAGATATGTGCTTGACGAAAGAATCGGATAATGTATTTTAACAAAAAAATAAAGAGTACCGAAGCTAATAGTCCTCAAGTCAAAGAAGATATGCAGTGATTCTTTGAAAGTTTTTTAAGAATGGCAGAGAATTCATTACAGAATTGAAAGTTTTGAAGGGCACAAGGAAATTTGGAAGACACTTGGATTTTCCACTTAATGTTCTTTGATAACAAAAAAGGGGAAAAATAAAAAGTTGGTATTAATTTTGATGCTTCTTTTTACCTGTTAGTCTCTTCAATGTTTCGGCTATGGCCATTCCTCAGTCACTACAGAAAAATGTAATTGAACTTTTGAAAGTAGTTAAATACACCGCAAATTTTGAAGACAAATAAAGCTAACGAATCTTTCGACGAAAATCCAACTCTATCTTCACTTTCTCTTACATTTCATCGGTTTAGTAATTAATTTTGGCTAAAGAATTGCATGTTTTAGTACTTTAATGAATTCTCAATCAAAATGAAAAAGGCAGCTTGGCTGCGTGAATGAGTAGCACTTTGATAAAGATTTTTCCCGTGATAAGTACGAAGAATGAAATTAAATTTAAAGTTTAACTCAATTAATTTATATAATCAATTGACATCTAATAAATTTAGAATTTAAATCTTAATATTTATAAATTTTTTTTTTATTCCTAAGCAGCCATCTTCTTTATACTAAATATGAACAATGAAATTAGATGCATGTATTTATTTCTAACTTGTTATCTAGCACTTTGAAATATGGTGCATGAACAGTAATTACAGTAAGTTCTGATGGCAGAGACCTTTAGGGTTTGATACTAAGTTTAGCTTTAACTCAACATGATTTAAATTATTATTTAATAATAAAAATAATTTTAATTTTAATTTAATTATAAATTTTAATATAAAATTAATTTATAATATTATTTAAATAATAAAATGGGTTTTCGAATTAATTTAGGTTTGGCTTAATCCAAGTTTGGTTAAGAAAAAAAAATTGAGTTATGGCTGGCCAACTCAAGAACACCTATAGATTCAAGAAGCAAGAACATAAACAAGAGTTACAATGTGATGGTAATATGATTTCGGCTTTCTCTATTGTTGATATTAACTTTACGATTGATTGCAATAACATGTATTTTATTTATACAACGATAAACACGTCACAACTGCAATTAAACGCGTCTCACGATGCCATTGGTTGAATACCAAAAAAGTGTCAAGCTAGCAAATGCGGGCAAGTTTCCACCGCGTGATATACATGTAATTTTTCTGTCTGTCCAACAATTCAAATATATGGAAAGAACGGGGAGCAATAGTTGATTATTGCATGGGACATGCAGGAAAAGAGCCGTACATCAGCACACTAGCTTGAGAAAATATACCATGTCTTTTCAAAGGAATAATCCAAGGAAAATCCATGATATTGATTTTGACTATTATTTTGTTATAATATTTATATATGATATTTTTATTCATATTTAATTATGAATAAAAATAAAAATATTAAAAATATTAAAAGATAAATATACTCATACTCGATACTTAAGTTTTAGAGCTTACCGTAACATAGCTCTCACGAGCGTGCCGGCTTCTAAAGTCTATAAATTCCCAGCGGGGCAAAAGCTTAAGGACGTCTCACCATCATCAGCCA
>JBBYHM010000020.1:2792247-2802932 GCA_038381775.1 Adansonia rubrostipa | reverse complement strand
ATACTAGAAATATTCTCTTCTCAGTAATGATAAAAATGATAGCATAATTGATCCCATGTTTCACATGAAGAGGTTGACAATTGGGTAGTTTTATTTTGTTATTTGTTTATTTATTATTTTATCCATGGCATACTTCAGTAGAAAATGGAAATATATGATCCATGTGAACAATAAACAAAACCAGCTCCTAGTTTATCATGGCCATCTTAAGACTCTTGATGCAGCAGTAATGCACCCAAAAGAAAATTAATTGGCCACTGATAATTCATTTAGGTAAGATATAATTCTGATGTATAATGAACAATAACCGACTATATCAGCATAATGAAGCTGGAGAGGCAAGCAAATTTAACAAAGAATCAATAGACATAAAAGATGGACCAGCACAGCCAAAGAGGCAAAAACCTATTAAAGGTAAGCCAAATGAAACCTCAAGATGGTCACCCTAATCATTCTGAGTCCTGCTCTTGTAAGCTACCACCTAGTAACAACATAAAAGCTTAAATGAACCATAAACTCATTGGATAATCTTTCTGCACTTGTTCTTGTTTGTCCTAACACGCAAAGTCTGAAAGATTATAATAAGAGAATTACCTCAAGAACTCCTCCTGTAGAATACTTCAAAACTCGCAGAAAAGCTTTAGCTCGCTGACCTTTTGATTTTACTGCACAATCATAGGTCTCACGTAAGGACAAGAAAGCCTGCTCCTTCTCTAAGGGAAAAAAAGTCCGGCTTATACAAAAAAAAAAAAAAAGTTTAAATACATCATAGTCATCCAGCTTAGGTACAAAACGAAGCTTCAAGAATCCGACATTATTCCAAACAAGAACACCGAAATCGTGCCACTTCAAATCTAATCATATTGTTTTAATTCAAAAACCTTTACAAAGCATAGCTCATATTCCTCGCATTTGAACAGTCCTATCAGTTTTGCACAATTTTACTATGGTAATAGTTAGTTCAATAGTTCAACATCGTATTTAACACGATTCCAGCATACTCAATGACATTTCAATTGAAAAAGAAGTAAAAAAATAAAAAATAAAAATCCTACATCCTAAATCGAAGCAGAGAAAATATTTGTTAGATTATGGAAATTACGCACCGGAGAGAGCGAGGACTCTAGGTTTAGCCATGTGGCGGCCCAACTTGCCAGATTTGCCCCACATCCCGCGGCTTTTAGCAACGCGAATCGACATAACAATCTTCTGCTTTGTGCCTTCGATTGCTGCCTGGCAAGCTCGCCTCAGCTGCTCATCGTCGGCGCTGGATTTCGCCATTTCTGCTTCGACTCCCTTCCGATGTGAGCTTTCACCAGCGCCTAACCTTAACGACAGTTAGAGAATATATGTTTAAACAAAAATCTGTGATTAACAATTAACAGATACAAACCAACAAACATTTAAAAAAAATAAATAAAAACCTCCTTTTAAATTTTATGTATAAATGAAAATGATTATTATATAAAATTAAAATAAATTTGGAGTTTCGGCCCGAGATGTTTGGTTTATTTTGCCGAACCGGGTTTGAAGTCCATTGCTCCCTTTCTTTTGGGGGAAAAAAAAAAAAAGGTCATAGTAGTATATTAACTAAAAAAATTATTTTTATTTTATTTAATTAGGACACCATAATATTGTATTAATTAATATGAAAACAGTTCCAATGTGTTAAAAACTTTTGTTCCAACATGTATGATTATCATCAAAACAATAGTTTTATTGATTCATTGTAGCAATTAATAATTATTAAAGTTCAATTCATAATTTAATTTAATTATTTTATGCAATTATTTATAAAATATGACATTAAATAAATTTAATGTTTGAATTTCATCATCGGTTACTTTTTATCATTTCATCCTTTTTATTTAAATGAAAATAAAGTTTATTTATTTAAGTAAATTTTGGATATTAGACATTAAATTTATTATAATCGATTTATACAATTACTTTAAAAAATAATATTTAATAAATATAAATTCATATTTCAACAATCTTTCCCTTATCTCAAGTGCCATCATCCTTTTATATTTTAAAAAAATGGGATATTAATTTTTACAATTGCGGATTTGGGATTATTTATTAAAAAAATAAGAATAAATTTTGATTCGAATTTCAAAATCAACTATCATTTTTTTATCTCAAATTGCAACATCCTTTTGTATAAAAAATGGATATTGGAGTTATCTAGGAACACACACTTCTAACAACTCTGGTTTATGAAGTTAAAATAAAAAGGGCAGCCTCCCATAATAAGAAAGTGATTTACATTTTAAGCAAGAGTTCTTTGGACAAGGCATAACATTCCAGAACAAGACAGCCAATTGCATTCTGTTAAATACATGTTCCTGAATCGCTGACTTCCTTAGATGGCAAGCCATCACTTTATCTTTCATGGGTCCAAATAAATGACTTCTGCATACATCGAGGCTCGCCGGAACCGAAGCAATTCCTTCATCAACTCCCATTCGCCTTCCTGGGAAGCAGGCTTAACGGTCAACTGCTCGAGCACGGGCGAATTTGATAGGAGGAACCTGATGAAATCCATTTCGGATTTAACGCCAGAGATGCCCGACACTTTTACCAGTCTCAGATAGGCGAACAGTGAGCTCCAATGATCATCTTCCCAAAAGTCAGTGGATCTTTCCGAGAAAGTCTGTTCCTTGGGTCGAGCCTACATAAAAACATCGAGAGTTTTTCTAATCGCTAACCGATTTCCAAAATCGGGAAATCATTCATTACATGCATAACCTTTTCAGATTAACAGTTTGTAGCTAAGAACATTAAAATGTGATCCAAAGGCTGAAGATATTAGTATGAAAATCACCATAAAAACTTAAAAAGATACTTACCAACATTTCGAGCTCTTGGAGATTTGGACAACTTCTTAGGAGGCATAAAGCAGCAGTATTTTCCTTGAAATCATCAAAATCAATGCGAATGGATAGATGATTCAGATCAACACATGGGTTAGGCAACCTGCTTGGCACATTTCCAATAGCCAAATACTGGAGTGGAAAAGGAAGAACAGTATTTATTAGAATTCCAACAGATAAATTAGTGTAGCATATCATGTATATCAGGATTCAAGAACAATTTTATAAAAAAAAATAATAATAATAATTGGTAGTACAGCTTCTTCAAAATTTCCAAGATATCAGTAAAGAAACATGTGACTTTGGTGTTTGCAGAATCCTATAAAAGGCTGTCGAAGGCATATAGATGTCTGAATGATAAAGAGAACTGAACGACACTCAATTGAAATCTCCTAAGGAACCAAGAAAATACCAGCGCTCTACAATGATGTTCACTAAGTCAATACCTTCAAAAAGTAACTCTGAACCTCCAGCCTTCGAATATGAGGCAGATTAACAAAGAATCTGACCAATTTACTAGAATTGCCTTGAGCAATATTCTCATCATTGTCGATATTTACATACAAACCAATGGAAACCAAAGCTAGATGGTATGTATTCTGAAAACTAACATCATCAAAAACACCACCGATGTCAAAGAATTGCAGATTTGGTGCATCAATGATAAGATGTTTGACACCATTAAAGTTCATCAATGTTAATCTCTCAAGCAAAGGGCAGCTAGAAATGAGCTTTTCAAACATGTCTTGGATGATGGTAATGTGCTGAAGATCAAGGCTCCTCAAATTCTTGAAACCTTTGAATGTTGACGGAGGTTTTAGCAAGCAATTAAATAGCTCCAAATGAATTAAATCCTGGCAATCAAATAAACAAGAAGGTGGCTTGTAGCGCTGGCCTTTCCATATTTCCAATACGAATTCTTTGATAACGCTCCTTGATATACAAAGAATCCACCGATCGATGTCAGCGACACCTAAAAGATCTCGATGAGAAAGTTTGAACTTGTGTATCGGACCCTTGTGAAGTAAGAGTACATGGTCAATGATGTTTACGAGCTTGTTTTTTATTAAAGTTTGTTCTTGGGAAGAGAAATTAAGACAATGATTATCAAACACAAGATTTGGTATTGTGGCCCATTTATATCTCCACTTTCTGGACAGAACACTACTCCTTACAGCATCCCTTATTGGCAAACGCGACAAGATTTGATCTATAACATGTCCTGGTAAGTTGCTGATCTTATCTAGCTCCGCCTCCGTTTTGCTAGGCAATCTCAGCGGCTCTCTTTGCTTCTTAAAAGCTCATAACGGACAAAACAAGCAAGTTAATAAAATAATACATATATCAGTTAACAACTACCAAGTATGCATAAACATAATTATACAACCATAAGCAAATATGTTCCATAAGAATTGGCCAAGAAAACATATTACTTTCCTTCGAATCTCATCAACGAACCAAGTTGCACCTTTTCAAGTTCTGTTATTATTAGTCATTTGAAAAGATGGTAAAATACCAACTCTCTATATTCTAAAGATAGCAAGTCTGAAAAAGCACACATTACGGTAGCACATTGTCGATGTAACAATACATGACATTATAAAAGATAGCCATTGCCAATCTTAAAATGGTAAATCTAGTCCTAATCTCCATTAATTAAGCTTAGATATAAGCAAGTATATTGGGGAATTTCAAACTGATTAAAAAAAGGCAATATCAACACAAGTAGGTTTCTCATTCTGTTGCTCTCCATTTTTTTATTTTTTTGAATTACCCGTCTCCAACAAATTTTGGGACACGGATATGAAGGGACAATTTTGGACATGGACATAAGGATATGACCCTTCAAGTACCCTTCAAATAAATGAAAAAACTAAGAAAAATTGAACATTCAAATGTTGGACAGATACCCATATCTGACACTCACATTTGATCCCGAGTAACATGGTTTTCTCTAGCAGAAATGCACAACACCATTGCGGGTTATCACCCATGGTACCTTAAAAAATGCAAAATCTGTAAAAGAACTAGCAGAAAGTTCAATTCATTTCTTTAAGAACATCAAAACCATCAATTCAGTACATGGAAACAGAACAGCTAAAGAGAAATCTACTTCATTTTTTCAGGCATTTTCACCCCCATTATTGAAATGCAAAAGAGGCTATATAAACAATAAAATTATTATTATTTTTTTTTAAGAACTTACATTTACCATGCTCATTCTGTTTAGCTGTTCGGGGGGATTTCAAGCAATGCTTTTCAATTCCACCAATAACATAGTTGAACCGCCAAGGCCTTGTTTTAAACTAATCTACAAGCCGAATTCTGAGAAATTTAAACATAGAAATTTGACAGATATTTGTTCCAAGAGATATTTATATAATTAGAATAAAAGCTTACAACTTTAAGTAACTTTAAACTTCAAGCAGTGTTCCAAAGGGGGATAAAGGGTAATTTTCAGAGTACTTTTTAAAACAGAATCTAAGGAAGAAAGAAAAATGAAAATGGCAAAGCAAAGGGCAGGGAGGGATTTCATTACTTGGGAGATTACATTGAAAAAAGATGTTCAGATTTTGATGAGGTAATCAAAAGGCGAAAGAAAGAGAGGATTAGAAGAAACGAAAGGTCGTTACCTGAAGAAGGAGAAAGTCAGAGAAAAAATGCGAATTTGAGCTTCAGAGCTTCGAAGAAAGGGCAGCTTTCGAGGAAGCTCCTCCAAGTCGAAGCCTCGAAACGATGGAAACTGCTGTGGCAGTGGGCTGTTCGGTGCGCTGAACTCAAGCGGGTGCAGCAGTTAGGTAAGAAAGTTACCGCGTTGACGGGCTTGAGCCTTTCTATATGGGTTGGGTTTGGCAGATAGAAATTCGAATAAATACAAATAAAGATTGTAATTTATTTAAATTAATATATTTTTAATTATTATTATTTTGCTAATTAATTTAACACGAAAAGCATACTTGTCTTGTTAAATAGAAAAAAAAAAAACAACTAATTTATAATTGAATCTGTACGTAAGTAAAAGTATTTAAAAATTGGATTAAATTAAATTATAATTTATTTTTAAAAATTATTTATTTAAGTTTAATTTTGACTTGATTTAATTTGTTAATTAATTTCACTATTTAAAATATATTTTTGATGTTAATATTTATATTTTTATAATTAAATTTAAATATTTTTTTATTAAATGATAGTAATTCAAATTATATTAATTAAATTAAAAAATTTATACCCAAAACTTAATTCAAACGAAGTCCGTTTGACCTAACTGATTACCCAATCCTCAAGCAGCTGTTTAAATTGTAAAATGATAACTAATTCCTTGCAATTGCAATTACATTTGTAAGTATACGGTGATGGGAAAATAATTTGATTTTAAAATTATTCGTAACAATTAAAAAGGAGTTATTATTACTATCAAAACCTATCCACAAGTTAGATTTTGAAAATTGCTTTTATCGATGAGAACTAATTTGAATTAATATTTAATAATTAAAAAATATATATTTTAAAATAAATAATAATACATATAAATATTAATATAAAAATAAATTTTTATTAATTATTAGCAATAAATATAATTAATTTGAGTGAGTTAAATCGAACCAATTTAAATCTAAATAAAAATTTAAAAATTTTTAAATCACGACTTAATCCGTAAACACATTTGTTAGCACCTAACTTATATATATATATATATATATATATATATATATATTAAAACTAGTAATTTGTTCATCTTATAAATAATATATTATTAAAAGGGAAATGTACAGTCAAGAAGAAAAGCATCAGTAAAGAGTATTACCTTCGACAAATCATGACTTTTGCTTTCTCCTAGAAGTTTTAATCATGTTTACTACAATCCATCTCTTGCAAAATAATACCCTTATACTATAATCATGTTTATATGTTACATGGGTTTGTAATTTATCTTATATTTTAAATTTATTATATATCAATAATGTTTATTGTGTTTAAAATCAAAGAAAAATAATGCCGCTACGCGCGCACACATATATATATATATATATATATATTCTTTTCAAGAAGATAATTATATGTATACATCCAAAAGTTACAATTCAATGATATTTTACACTTATTTTTACCAATAATTTATTTAAAATTTAAAAATAAATATTATTTAATCTGGAAGACACATGTACACATATTTAAAGTTTTCCTCAAGTGATCTTTTTCTGTAACAGTATAAGCATCTACAACAATTGTTATCATAATCAATCTATAAGATAAGTATTTTTGTTTCGTATTTTTTATTGTTGAATTCTATACTCATGGTCAAATTATCTTTTTCTTTGTCTTCTTTTTCTCATATTTTAGTACTAAGAAATATATTGCTTATCTTTTTATGTTATTCTCTTATTCGAAGACAATTTATACATTATAAATTAGACTTTTCAAACAATTGATTTGGAGTGTATGTTATTGGAGAGAATACTAATTATATAACATTTAGGAAAAACTCTTTCATTGTAGAGCATTTATGATTCATGAATGAGAGAGATATATACATTCAATTTAATAAATTAATTTAATTTATGTATGAAAATTAGACATAAATGCATTTAATAATATTTGATTTATATATAAGAAAGAAGAAATGTATATATTTAATAAATTATTTTAATAATTATCACAATATAAAAATATTATAATTATAACAAGATTAAAATCACAATAAAAATTAAACTATTTAAAATATTAATTATAATATTTATTAGTTCAAATCAATTTTATTATATAAATAAATTTACACACAAACCCCTCTTACAATATTGGCCATTTAATCAAATTTTAATCATCAAACCATACTAACTATGCTAATACTATACAACGAACTAAAGGAAAAATAATACGGACGTTGCATGGTTTGCAACAGTCCTGTCCATAAGTGGACAGCCAACCTAGTTCGATAGGATTAACCTGAATAGGCTTGAGTTTAGGTTTGTACTTTTATGTTTCAAATCGGTTTAATTTAAAATAATATTTTTTATTAAAATAATATATTTTTTATTTAAATTTAATTATAAAATATATAAATATTAATAAAAATAATTTTTTAATGAGATAAACAGTAAAACGAATCCAAATAGGGGGTCGGATCAAGCCAAAAATGAGCTTAGACAAAGATTTTAAATTTTTTTGAGTTACTGCCTAGTCTAGCTCGTGAGCACCTCTAATTCACAAATAGACTCGCTCAAAAATCAAGTTTTGAAATTACTATTTTAATAATCCATTTTCCTTGAATTATTATTTAATGGTAAAATATATTTTTATTTAAATATAATTATAAAATATATATTATTAGTATAAAATTTTAATTATTTTATAAATAGCAATCCCACTTTTAGGTTAAGCCGGACTTGATTTTCGAGCTTAATTAAAAATTTAAAAAATTTTTAAATCGCACCTCTATTCGAAAGAGGTGCCTTCGAGTCAAAATCGCGATCTAAATTTTTTTTTATTTTTTTTGTCTAAACCCAATTTAAGTGAGATTAACTTGATATTTTGTTTCATTATTTTAAAAAATATTTAAAAAATTAATTAATATTAATATTTATATATTTTATAATTAAATTTATTTTTTTAAAAAAAAATTTGTGAATCGGCGCGTTCCCACCCATGGTCCGTCAGGTCTACTCGCGAGGAAGCAAGACCCTTTATCTTCATTTCTTTGCTTTTTTTTTTTCTAAAATGGTAAACATAATAAAAGGCAAGAATTTGATTATGTACAAGGTAGATTTATTTTTATTAACCAAAAAGGATCCATGAAAATTTATAGGCACCCAAAACAGCTCTTTAATTTTCTATACAGGTTACAACAAATTTCTTCATCTTTAAAGTTTAATCTTGCAAAACAAGGAAATGAAGAAAAAATAAATGCAGTTCATAACTGTTTTAGTAGTATATAAATTACAGCTCCCACACTTTCTTGACGATTCTGTCACTTTTTCTCAGCAAACAAGCACTTTGCCAGAAAGATGGTGAAAAACCAATGCAATCCGGCAGCGGAATCAACGAATATTTTTTCCTTTTTCCAATTTTTTTTCTCTCATTCAAGAATCCAATGTAAACGGCGTTTGCAGGAGATCATATGGTGCCCATAAAGAGTCCAAAGGGCATGGCCTGTTAGCATCAAGCCTCGCCCATGGCTTCCCTTTCCCACTCCAATGTAAAAGACTAACCGGACCAGGATGCAAATCCCTGCATAAACCTCTAAAATTGTCTCCCCCGAGTCCATGCTGATTCCACCGATGATCGACCGGAACTATGTCGCCGGCGAAAACTAATAAAAATGGTGGCAAAGATCCCAGCTCGTAAATTCTCATTCTTTTTTGAACTTCCATCCATTCTTCAATCCTCGTCGTGTAATCGCCTTGTCTCCATCGATCAAGGTCGATCACCATTACTCCAGTGTTAAAGTAACAAGCTTTACGGTTCGCGAAAGTTAAGGATAAAGAAGGGCTGGACCAGAACGTTGGATTGAAGTAAGACGTGAAGTTTGCATTGCAATATTCTGGTGCAGCCAAGACCGAGTTGTCTCCGAGTTGGGTGGCGGCGAGTTTAGCTATGTCGTCGACGAGAACCAGGTCGGAGTCAAGGTAGACGACTCGGTGGACGCATGGAGGGAGGATATTGGCTAAGTAGCTTCGAGCGTAGTTCAAAGGGCAGTCTAGTGCCGAGCGGATCGAGACTGAAATGAGGCGCGAAACAGATGAGTCATCAAAAGAATAGACCCGGAAGTTGAGGTAAGGGAAGGAAGAAGCAATGATGGAGCGTAAAAGCCACGTGTTGGCAGCGGCAGAGGCGACGAAATGGAAGGCAATATTCTGGGGACAAGAAGAGTGTTGAAGCACTGAAAGAACAGCCGCCATGGATCCCCTGATGTAAGCTGAGTCAAGGGTCATTGCCACGTGAAGAGCTTGATCGGAACATAATAAAATGGCGGCTCCACCATTTTTTTCATCTTCATCGCCAACTATGACAGGGCAATCCAGGGAGTTATAGAACTGTGGGGCTTCCTTAAATAGGTGAACTATCGGCGTAGCGGCGGCGGTCGCATTGGCGGCGGCTGAGGAAAAGAAAGTGAAGAGTAAGGGAAGGAGAAAATGAAAGAGTGGTGATTTCGGCATTGGAAAGATTTTGTTGAAAGGGGAAGGTAAAGGGTGTTGGGTTTTATTTCAATGCAAGAGACCGCTTTAGATTCGTGGTTTGGAAGTTAAAAGATTGTTTTTATTTAAAAGTTTAAAACACAGGTTTTAGGATTTAGAAAACAGAGGGGAACCAGATATGGTTAAGGATATTCAATTTATTTGAATTATTATTTAATTAATAAAAAATATTTTTTAAAATTTAATTATAAAATATATAAATATTAATGTAAAAATAAAAATTTAAATATTTTAATCAATAATTTAAATCTATAGTCTAAATTAAATTAAGATTAAATTTAAATAAAATTTTAAAATATTTTTAGACCATGGTTTGATCCGATAATGAAATGGTGAAAGAAGGGTATTTTAAAAGGCTTAGTCAAAAAATTTTTTGGGGGAAGTTTTTGAGTTCATTTCATTTTGATTATATTATATTATATATATAAAGATTTTGCGAACAAATGTTTTTAAAATATTTTTAAAAATTAATTAATAGGCTATATATAATAATAAGATTGTATTAAATTAGTAATTAATAATTTTATTTATTATTCTTATTACATAAGATGAAAATATTAATGTCTTGATACATTCAATAACAAAATCATATGTATGTTTATATATTTTGAAA
>JBBYHM010000020.1:2759381-2777024 GCA_038381775.1 Adansonia rubrostipa | reverse complement strand
GCTTTAATTTCTTCAGTTTACCATCTTTCCTTACCGTTTTAAAGAGGAACTTACTGTTCATAAACCTGTAGAAATCCATAGTTCTCTTGGCAGCATGAAGCTGCTCGTACCCGGGATGCGAAGGGAAAAAAGAGTTCCTCATTGAAAGCAGCTTGGTCCCATGAGTTTCGTTCCCGAGCCATCGGATCAGCCACACGATCCAGAAGCTCGATCGAAGGGATCATTAGTCTTATGTAAAAGAAACCAGTGTTGTAAACCCATATTCTCATCGAATGAAAGTAACGAGACGAACCCATGGCAAGTTCATCCAAGACATCGTTACAACCGTAAGCAGTCATATTATCATGGACTTGATGTTAGAATCTGGACAAAAATGGTTGAACGGGTTTTGTAAGTATACTATATCAACATCGGAGAGAAGAACGCTGTAACCAAGTCGTAAAAACTCCCTTAAAATGCGGAACTTCAATCCAGAGACAGCATGATTGCCTTCCGTTCTCCCGACAGCATCGATACCGTCGTCCGGATTTGTACACCGGAACATCATTCAATTCGCAGAACTTCACAATCTGGTCATCTCAAGCTATAACTAGGTAATTACGTATACCAACTCTCTTGATGCTAGAAAACAAAACCTCCGACATCTCCTTCACATTTGAATTGGCAAGTGCAACTATAAGCTCTTTCCGAACAGCAACCTCCTCCAAGATTCGCAAAGCCTTGACAGTACCAAAAGGTCCAGCTTTGTGCTGTTCACCCAACACCAAAAATTGCTTCTGCGCGTGATCTTTTCCTTGTTCGGCCAGTTCTAGCTTTTCTGTCAAATCCCTAACATGCTTTTTTTAATTCAGAATTCTTCTCCGATAATGGTACAATTTCGGACTTTAGCATCTTAATCCGCTCCGAGGATTAACATGAAGAGAAACCAATCCAACAATTCGTAGAGGAAAAAAAAATAACACAATGGTACAGACATCAAAAAACAAATAACAAAGAAAACCAAGATGATACAGACTTTGTAATGTTTAATTATCCCACCATAATAAGAAAGTCCACGGTTCTTTACGCTAAGTGGAAATCATAACATTAACCAGCGGCAATTTTTATGCCACAAAAACCCGAGGGTTGACCACCTGAGCTCGAGGATAAAGCCTAAAGGGGACCATTGCCAAGGAAAAAAGAAGCCATCTATTGCAAGTTAAATCTACAAGATTGGTTAGAAGCCGTCCTCTAAAACAACTCTTTTTCATAATTCTATTACTACTATGTGCATGAATAGAAATCGAGCTTATCAATTTCTATTAAGTTACTCGGACTCAAGTATAAGAGTCGGATAAATTATGTGTCCGACATGGACACATTCAACTTTTTCTAAATTTTTTCCCGTATTTGGAGGGTCATGTCCTCTCACTAATATTCAAAATGTATCGAACATGAGTATCTAATGCAGGTAGAGCAACCTAGAATTTTGGTGCTATACGACTGAAGATTTAAATAGGGTATTGTTGGATCTCTAAAAAAGAGAAAATAAATATTACTTCAAGTTTTTGTCTCATAAAAGTTTCAAATTCCTCTATTGTACACTAAAAGTGAAGGTTTAAACAAGGATTATTGAATTTCCAACTAGAATCAAACTTACCCAACTCTTACAAATGAATCCTTTTTTATTCTAGAAAGAGTTAAAACTGTTTAGAACACTTACTAATTCCAAAGTCAGCTTAACCCAATTCACACTTTAACACAATAGAAAGAAATGCTAAGATTGATAAACAATAAGAAAACATTAGGCAATGGAAATTTTTTATGAGAAACTAAAACTTTGGGGTTGCAGTAAGAGATAGAACTTGGATATTTGATCTTCCAAGTCGACGATTTTGAACAGAGGGAGTTGGGTTGACGAGACCGTGAGGGAAAAAAAAGGCGGGGACGCATCCAAGAAGAGCTCCGATCACAATGGCTATTGCAATTCGAGATCCACGAAGTGACTGCCCTTTGTCCCGACAACCCGCAGCCGGTATCCTCCTTCCAACTCGGACTCCCAACACTGAAACAGGACGAGAGCGACAGAGATGAAGATGAACTAGTGAAACGGCTTTTACTTTAACCATTGCATCAATGGCTTGGTAAGTTGGCAATCCTATGATTCTCCTTTTGGATTTTGGTCCATAAAATCTAATGTGGGAACTGAAATTTAGACAGATTACATTCCAAAGAATTTTTTGGTCGACTCGTCAGAGTGTCGAACATTAAGGTTAGATTTCGTGCTTTGCGATGATTCCATTAACTATTAAGAAAGACGAAATCGGAGCCTCCGTTTTGATAATGAAATGATCCAACAGTTATATAAGTGCCAATGAATCTTCTAATATAATGTGCAGGGGGAGGGGGGGGGATGGATTATCTGAATAAAAATTGCATGAGCTTGAGTTTCTTATTACTTGGACTCAGCTTGGCTCAGCTCAATTATACTCTTCTCGACACACAGATAAACATCAGTCTCTTCTAAGAAGGCAAAATCAATTAAAAATTAAAACACAAAATAAAGATATAAACATGTTAAAATCTATATAACATGAACGATTAAAGCGTCCAATTTTATAAAGACATATATTACCTTAAACACAATTATAACACCAAAAATGCAAACACGAAACAAATACACAAATCTACATGTCTAACAACAACATAATCACCAATGTTTAATTTTTTTCTTTTTTGCATGACATGCCACAGTTGGGTTGACTACATGCTAACAAAGTTGTACGTAAATCCAAATCAAAATAAGATTTTCAACCAAATAATTCAAAACTTGCAAGCTACGATCATCTTCCCAATCTATCAAAGCCAAAGTCACTCCAAACCTCAGGATAGATGCCTGAAATTTAGGAACAAAAAGTAGTACTGGTAAATATGAGTGTATTCACTATGTTGTTCAATGCCTAACTATCAACAAGATTTAACCATTGCAGCAGCTCTTTAAGACACAAGTATCATGGTTTTTCCCTATGTTACTCGGACTTTGGGACGAGTGTCCAACACCGCTATGATCAAATTTTTCTGAGTTTTTCTTTACATTTGGAGGATTGTACCCCCATACTCATGTCCAAATATATGTTGAACATGTGTGTCCGACATATGTACTAAAGGGGAAAATGAAGAGTCAGAGTAACGTAGGTTTTTCCAACAAGGTCCGAACAAAATAACAGTTTAGTTTTGGCAAGGCATACAACAACATCTCAAACATGGTTCCAATGTTCTGCAGGAGCAGCATCATTTATTTAAAAAACAATCTCCAAATTTAAGTTATGTCATATGAATAAGATCACAATATGCAGTATGTATCCTCAAAATACATTTCAAGGCATCATTCGCAATATCCATATCCACATGTATAAGACAATCAGCAAGGAAGGAACATTAATTTTCGAATCCTGATTTAAGCAATGAATGAAAGGTTACAAAGAGGAAGGAATGAAACAACAGAAAATTTACTAATATCTTATTCTAATTCATTTTATAATCCTACTTTTTTTAAGGTCAGATCAATCAGCTTCAATAATCTCCAACATGCTTATAAAACTACGTTTTATGATCTCCTACTTTCTTCTTTAGCATTACCTTCACCATGAAGATTCAATCAAGAACCTCCTAAACCTTGAAAGAACTTAAATCCACATTTCCGTAACGAACAAGGCACACGATGATTAAGACTTACAATTACAAAGAATATTAAGACGAAGAACCAAGTTCTAGACATTACAGTTTCTGCCTATCTCACCACAAATATTTCAATGAAATGGAACAAGAGGGCAAGGACCTACCTCTTGCAGAACTCAGTTACATATCGAGAGCCGTTGTAGAAGATGAACCACATCAACACGATCACCAAAGTATCTGCCATCGTTTAGGATCTCACAAGTTGTGTACTATAATGGTACATAACTTAACAGCTGGTCTAGTGAACAAGTAAGCCTATAGGATCCTTTGAATCTATTCTAAACTCAAAGAAATAAAGCTAAATTTCTCAAAATTCCAAGATTTAAACTTCGATAAATGAAACAGAGAGATTTAAATTGATGAAGCAGCCTATCAGAAAATACTAGAAAATAAAAGATAGCTTCTTATATAACAATATCAGCACGATGATGTCATATGCGTCCACAAAATAACCATGTCCCATCATTTTGTTTGGTGAAAGATGAACACTGATAAAGTCATGCAAACGCAATATTAACTGTCCATATTAATAGCAGTCGCAGCACGATGTTATGACCGCCATTTAATGGTTTTGGTTCTCCATGCAACAGTAATAAATGCGATGTGATTGAAAAAAGCATCCACGACCACAATTTAAATCCCATACATACACAAATCTGAAACTTCTAAGCCAGAACTTAAACAGATTAAGACCCTTTAGCTTAAAAAAAAACGAAGCGAAAAAAGGATACTGAAAAGGTAACGCTCCCACCAATCCAACATGTAGAGTCCAAAGGTGACATTGTACAGATAGATCTTGCGTTGGACCCAGTTCATATCTCTAAACTCCTATAATTATGAAGGATGTGAAAATCAATAACTCAATAATTCACTGGTGCTTTTGAATCAATCAAGAAAGAAAATCAATTTCTCAAGGACACAGACAGAAATTTATTACCGAACCACACTAAAAGTAAAATCCAAAGCAGTGAAAACGCAAATTGAGCAAAATTTCAGACGTATCCACGGCAAGCAAACTTAGGTTCTTTGGATCAAATGAAAATCAATTGCGAGGGAAATTGAAAGGAATTCTACGCTTATTTCGTTGAAAAATAGCTTCTGATTTCTTTAACAACTCAACGAAAAGGTCAAACAAAATCCTGAAGCAAAAAAAAAAAAAAGAAAAAGGAATCAAAGGCTTAGCTCACCGATGCAGGGGCCGTCGAAGGTTACGTTAATGGGGGTTCCGCTTATCGGATCGAGAGCGAAGAGCTTCTCTGAGATTTGCTATAGAAGGGCTTCCGCGTTACGGTCAAAGAAAGACAGAATATACTTTTCGTTAGCAATTTAAAATGACGGAAATACCATTCAGTTAGTGACGTATCTGTTATTTATTCGTCCCCACTAAACGCCAACAAAGAGCGCGCCGTACCGTATAGAAAATACCCCAACTGTGGCTTCAGTAGCAGAGAGCACAATAAAACTACCATAAACAGAAAACCTTCGAAATGGTTAATTCTCTCTGGGGAAAAAAAAGGTAAGAAGAAGAAGTAAATTTAGGGTTTCGAAAATGAGCGATTGGGATCCAATGGAGAGTGCATTAGAAGAAGCCGCGTCGATCATACATCGGCGGCCGAAAATCGACCAATACGAACAAATTCTATCAGTTGTTTTTTCAGAAAACCATATCGTTGATTCCAAGAAATTCATCGATCATAGTAATTAACTTACCTGCCTTTGCTTAATTTATGTTGTTATTTAGGTTTTTTTAGTTATTTTAATTGGTGATTGATTTTTTTTAGTTTTATCGGACACTGTTCCATTGGCGATATCAAGGCCGCTTTTACGAACATTCGCGCAAGAATTGGGGAAATTAGAGCCAGGGGCACGAAAGGAAGTTACTCATTATGCTCTTACTAAGATTCAGCCTCGTGTTGTTTCATTCGAAGAACAGGTCCGTTCTAAATTTGATTGATAATTTCTTATGAAAAGTTACTGGGAAAATTGTACTGGTTTGGAAGTACTTTAGTACTTTGTGATACCGCATGGTTGATTTGTTGAACCTTCGCCATACACGAAATCATTGGGCTGAAAGCTCTCGTGAATTCATTAATATTATATATATATATATATACACACGTTATGTTTTACTCAAGGCTAAACGTTGAAAACATCCACTATCCGGGATGCCGTCCATAATCTCTTCATGTTGCTTTAATTCAATTCTTTACTAATTATTTTTAATTTAATATTATAAAAATTATATTATAATTTATTTATAAACATAATTTTAATATATAAAATTTTTCGGTATATATAATTTACATATATAATATTGATATATATGATTCTAGTACATATGTTGGTAAAAATATAAAAAGAATATATAGAATATTTAAAGAGAGAAATAATAATTTTAAAAAATAGGTAGGGTGGAGTTGATTATGCATTTATCAAAACTGGCTACTTCACCTAACATGAAAAACCTCCCATTCGGAGCGAAATCCGTGGAGCAAATCGAGTTTTGCCACATCTACTCAAGGCATGGCTTCTATTTTAGTCTCATTTTGTTCGCAAAACAGAAAATAGTGTTTTTTTTTTTTTTTTGGCTTTTTTTCAGCTTCCTCTTTCCTGTTTAAGGAAAATGCATGGTTGTTTAAGGAAAGCTGTTTATTTTGTATGAGTTATATATAGGTATCAATTATCAGAGAGAAACTTGCGGAGTTGTATGAGTCGGAGCAGGAATGGTCAAAAGCAGCGCAGATGCTAAGTGGGATTGATTTGCACTCTGGAATGAGGTCCAAGAAATTCTGTTTTATTTTTTCTGACGATGGATGTGGCATGATAGATGTTTTTCTTTCCATTGACGATACTTTTATGTTTGTAATATGGTTATCAGGGTTACTGACACATTTGGAAAATGTGTCCAAATTGCTCGTCTATATCTTGAGGTATCGATTTTTTTTTATCTTGGTTTTGTTGAATGCTAGCATGATTTACACAAGTTTGGTTGTGTTTAGAATGTCATTTGAGTAATGTGGTTACTTATTCTATTGCTGAGTTGCAAAATTGATTTCACAATTTGTTTTGAAATCATTGCTCGAACATTTTACAGGATGATGATGCTGTTAATGCAGAAGCTTTTATTAGTAAAGCTTCATTTTTGGTTAGCAAAAGTCAGCATGAAGTACTTATGTTACAATACAAGGTTTGGCTTAGTTTTTAGGCCAATTATGTAATGTGAGAGCTAGAAGTGCAATCATTTATTAGTTTACATTTTTTTTTTCCTGTTTTCAGGTTTGTTGTGCAAGGATTTTGGATTTAAAGAGGAAGTTCTTGGAAGCAGCACTGCGGTACTATGACATATCTAAAATTGAGAAGCCTCAAATACGAGATGAGTATGTAATCTTAGGTTTAAGTTTGTTTCTATAAAAGTTTTGCTTGTATTACCATTCAAGAAATAGTTATTATCTGACATACACAAAAGCACCTTGACTCTGTACATGGTGTTTACATCGATAACCATCTTGCTTTGCAGGAAGTACAATTATTGATTTGCTTGTACCTCATTTTCCCCTTTTATGAATATTTTGTTTTGTCTGAGGAATTACGATACAAAAATTATCATGTTCTCCTCTTACAGAACAATCAATGGGGATGCGCCGGAAAAAGCTTTATCTGCTGCTGTAACATGTGCGATATTAGCACCTGCGGGTCCTCATCGTGCTCGTTTTCTTGCCAACCTTTACAAAGTAAAACACTTTCTCTTGATGGAATGTAATATTAGAAATTTGTTCATAGTTTATTCTAATCGTTAATGGTTTGGGAAAAATGTTTCAGGATGAACGGTGCACCAAGCTGAAGATTTATCCGATATTACAAAAGGTTCTTTCTCTTTGTCTCATGCATCAAGGCACACTCCATCTCACATGCATCCCGCACATGCGCTAGTCTCATTTTCCATTTCCATTGCGGAACCTTAAAGTCCATTCTGATGGGGATTTATATGGAAATTAACAGGTGTATTTGGAGAGGATATTAAGAAAACCTGATATTGATGCATTTGCTGAAGAACTGAAACCGCATCAGGTTATAAAAGTTTTCAACCGTTCTAGATGTTTGCTTTTCCTGTCTTAGATTAACCTGTCATTTCCCAACAGCAAGCACTCCTTCCCGATAATTTTAACATGCTGGAGCATGCCGTAATGGAGCATAATCTTCTGAGTGCTAGCAAACTTTACACCAATATAAGGTTAGAAGCGTCAGATATTGATTTTCATCTTATCTTATTTCTAGGTTTGGAATGTTTTAACGAAAATGTTGTTGTCTTTTTCATAGTTTCGATGAGTTGGGTATTTTGCTGGGCATTCCTCCGCATAAGGTGCAATTCTTTTCGTGTCACCCTTTTGTTACGTTTAAGCAACAATATCAACTGCCGTTATAACCTTTTAAGCTACTTCTTTTGCTCGTGATCGTTTGTCTCTCCAGGAATGTCATATATTGTAGTTAACAGAGAAAAAAATTGGCTTCTATTTCTTTACAGGCTGAGAAGATAGCAGCAAGAATGATTTATGAGGATAGAATGAAGGGATCAATCGATCAGGTTTCAATTTCTTGCCGCATGATCTTGTTTTATTCCTGCTTTAATTGATTCAACGACAATCTTGTTCTTATGATCCTCAAGCAGAACTGGGTTATATATTGTCTTTATTAGGAGCTAAGTAAGTAAAAGAATAATCTTATGTGTCAGGTGGAAGCTGTTATACATTTTGAAGATGACACTGAAAAGCTCCAACAATGGGATCAACAGGTAACGCATTTCGAGCTACGTTGCTCCGACTCTTCATCTTTCTTGAAGTGTCTGTGTCCAACACATATGCTGAGTCCAAGTAATATAGATTTCAAGTATTGACTTATTATGGCTGATGAGTACCCCACCTCTTCACGAGTTCTCAGTTTTATCTTGTCTTATGATTCTGCAGGTAGTTGTTGTATGTCAAGCTCTGAATGATATACTCGATAGCATGGCAAAGACGGGCATGGAAGTTCCGGCACGATCCAGTCCGGTGCACCTACCAAGAACAAAGAAACCTAGAAGAGGATAATTGACTTTAGCCTTTCATCCATATGCATAAAAGAACACCGTCCAGCCCCTTTCATTTTTTTCCGATTTTAGTTCTTGGGGTTTACTATTGTATGACTGCAATTTTGTCTGTTAGATAGGCAGGCATGGGATATTGGATAATCAATTTAAAATTCATTTAATTCTTTTCATTTTTTTTCAGTTGTTTTTCTTAAGAAAGGTGCTTCATTTTATGAGTTATAATGCTCAAATCAATCTGAGATTTGCCAGAAATGTGTTTAATGTCCTTAAATTAGTTACAGAATTTGGATAAAGAATTCAAATATTCGACACTGTCAAAATCAAAACCAAAGTCGATTTGGATATCCAAAGACTTCTGTCAAAATCCGTTCCAAATTTGTACAAATAATAAATATAATATCTAAATCCAAAAAAATCCGAATCTACAAAAATAAGATCGTAAAATATCGGATAAGAACAAGCAGATTTTGAAACTCTCCTTCAAAAAGGATTAATGCTTATTGTTTATGTTACTAAAAATTAAAAGTAGAAAATGGCAGGTTCAAATGGCCATTAACAGCCAAAGGAATCAATTAAAAGAACCCTTCCCTCCAAGAAAGTAAGAGTTAAGCTCAACTGGCTTTAAGAGTTAGACTCTTGGTCATCCACAATTTGGTTGCTTACAAATAACCTCTCTCTTCGTTTCAAAAAGCCGGTGGATTCGAGGGTTGAACCCTGGAATTTTAGCTCCGCAGTAACTCTATAATTGGGATCAACAGCAAAGTTCAGCCTGAAAGAACCGGTTGTTTCACCTGGATATTGAGAAGGCGATCCATACCTTCGACCATGAATACTGGTGCTTCTCAAGTCCGTAAAATTGGCACTTCTTGATGAAGAATCTATAAAAGAACTGCCTCTGTTGGTAGATCTTACTGGGGCTTCATTTGTAGATGATGGAGAACTGGAAGGGTCATCTGGTCCCCATGATGTGACTGCCTCTTTCTTGTTTGCAAAGAATTGCCATGCCCCAAATAGGAAAAGTACGAAAAACAGCACCAGGCTTGTCCATAGCATCTATTAGATTCCCCTTTCGAAACCAGGAGGTTCAAGCAATACATTCCCACGTAATCACCTCAGAGAGCAAGAACAAATAGCTTTTCGCAATCATTGGCTATTAAGGGCATTGCCTCTCTTTGCTCCTTATGCTTATCTAGCACTCGGTAAGTTAAAAAATCTCATCCAAACCGGCAGAGAAAAGAAGCAGCGGTGCACCAGCCCCAACATAATGCAGGGTTGAAACATTATACATGAAAACCTTTTCCGGATTAACAATAAGCAAGTATCCTTTAAAAGAGGCTCATGGATTTCCAACTTTTTCATGAACCTAACCCTGCACTTGAAGTTCGTAATATTGCCCAACAGCAAAACTTGAGTCAAATCACCATCTGATGTAAAACCGCATGCTTTAGACCGCTCTATTGCATTGAAAACATAATTCCAAGCAAGAGAGTGATTCAAACCTTTACATTCCGATTCCTTAATTTTCATGCTTCTCAAATCCAATGAACCAGCACCAGTCTCAGTCCAGAACAAAAAGCCTTTGCTTCATGAACACAAGTGGCCTACTTGTTGGCATGGCAGAACTGTAAAGTGTCCCGTTTTCACTGAAAACCCGGATTTTCCCACTAAGATCCGTAAACAAGATGTACCTCATTCTTCCAACATGATGAACTTCCAATGTAGTTATTGGCAATCCATCTTCCCCACTTTCAGCAGCCACAAATTTATCAACAGTTTCCATTACAGGTGAACTCGACTAGTCTCCATTTAATCCTTCATATATTCTAGGTACCAAGATCGACCATTTTGATGTCCGGTAATGACAATACTCTCATTCTTATAAGCAGACATGTACGAAACCATTGCCCTAATCGGCTACTTGTTCTTGGTGTAAAACTCACCGACAACATCCCCATTCCTTAAAAACACAAAAATCCTTCCTGTTTCATTCCCTACAGCAACATACTTGCTAAGTCCTTCGTAATCGCGAGAGGGCAAAACGTTAATACATGCTGCATCGGAATCTAATTTAACAGCGGAAATGAATTGAAATCTCTCAGACCAAAAAGGACTGTATTTAGTAACTGAAACAGCCTTCCCTCTTTCACTATCATTAGCTTCAACCTCTTGAATAATTTCCGCTTTACCATAATCTTTTCGTTGATTAATTTCATCTTCCTTTCTAAAACCTGACCCTGAACTGCCAATACTATGCCTGTCATCAACTTTTGAAGAATTTGACAATTTTGATTCTAATCTAGAAACTACTTCACTTCTTCAAGTTTATGGAATAAAACTTCCTGCGGATCATTAAAATCAATTGAAGTCCTACATTCAGGTCCATGGTAAGGAATCTGATCATGTCCATGATCATGTTGGGTTGAGACAGAGTTTAACAAATACTATAGAAAATGGTGGATAAGTGAAAACAACAAGAAAAAAGATGAGAAAAAACCTGCCTTTGTGGGGATTTGCCAATTGAAAGGAAAAGCTTAAAGTTGAAGACATTTTTTATTCCAATGTTTTACATTATAAATCAAAACCCTCTCTGACTTGCAGATCTTACTTGGGTTTTTTTTTTTTTTTTTGTTCATTGGATCTGGGTTTGGAGAATTTCGGCTGGAAATCTATGTTAGAAAAATTGGAGAAATGGTGAGCAAAGACACAAAGTGTTATAATGCTTGGACTTGGTTTGAAACTTTGTACGACGAGTTAGGGTAAGAAATATGGATTTTCAGACAAAAAAATTCACTTTGGTAAAAAAAAAAAAAAAAAAAAACACTAAATAGTCACGTTGATTTTACTGAGACTCCAGATGCAGCACGCCACGTTGGTTGAAAAATAAACTTTGTACTACCAGTTTTAACCTTATCTTAATCATTCAAACACCGCAGGCCTTGCACTTCATTTTCACCATTTCGGATTGGGTTTGAGACAACACAGCGATTGGTTAGTTTTCCTATTTGCTTGGAAGCCATCATCGTCTTTACCTATTTTAAGGGTCCCACTATTTGTCGGACCTGGTAAGCTCGGCTGAGACCGAGTCTTAGCCAAGGTGTTTATAAATTTAGGTCAACAAAATGCACCAATACCACGTTAGGAAAGAAAAATCATGGACTATGTAAGCATGTATTGTGCACACCTAATGAGCTCACCGATTTTGCAGGAGAGGATAATAGCCGTACGTGACACAAGTTCATACACATGTAATTGAAGCTTAAGGTTACGGCTTCCCTCTATCTAAAAATTTCTCTTTGAACGAACTAAATGGTCTAAAATGACCACCTCAGTTTTCTGCCTTTATGAAGCATTGCAAAGCCCAAATTCTCAACTATTTTGTCAGTTAATTCAGAACCCCAGAAGATAAAACATGATATTTAAGTTTTGCATTAGTTAGGAAATGAGATAAAATGCATTCAAAGCTAGATATTTTAACAAGCATGTTCTCACTTCTCACCACCCCTGAAGCAATTAACCTACTCTATGTTACTCTGATTTTTCATTTTCGATTTTTCATTTTCTCTTATGTATACATATTTGACATATATTTGTACGTAAATATAAAAATATGAATTTTTAAATATGTACAACTTTAAAAAAATTAAGTACACCACACTTACTTGAATCTATGTAATATAGAATCTGTTTGCCTTTCGTCTTCAATCTTCACTTCACATGCCAAAGCAAAAATGCCTATATAAAGTATCCTTCCGTGCATCTCTCTTTCTGGTTTAATGACCGGCATATTCTTATCATAAAATGAAAAAGAAAAGGTCTAAGAAGTACCAAGATCTTACCAGTTATGTTACTTGGACTCTGGAACGGATGTCAAATATGAGTATACGTTCAACATAAATATGTTCAATTTTTTTTGTATTGTTTATGTATTTGATGGGTTCTTAGACTGTCTTATCCTATATCCACATTCGAATATGTGTCAAACATAAATATTTCTAATAAAATAAAGAGTCAAAACAACGTTGCTTGCCGGGATGGGGACCTGATATTCATAATCCGATAAATGAGTAGTACAAGTTTGGTACAATCAACACAACAGAGCTTTCATCCGCCAGGTGCTCAGTCCATTAGAGATGGAAATCGGGAGCGAAACAATTGGAGGAGCTTACGATAAGCTGTTTTCTCCAAATTTATATAATTCAAACATGCAAATGTATAAGACTCCAACAAATCACATTTCCACATCCCAGCTACTCTCAGCAACGAATTTAGGGCTCTTAGATCCTTCAGCCAGGTTGACGGAAGCTGAAATCTGGAAACGAAAAAAAAAACGGGATCATGGTTAGAAATTTATCTCGGGTAAGGGTTAAAACTAAAAAGTACCTCATTACAAGTTGTTCGATCACTAACTAAGAAGTTATCATGTCAACAAACTATATCAAGTCATCAAAACTAGGCAGAATTTTGCCCTGTTTTTCAATTGTTGACAATAGTCGAAAGTCATTTCTAAGTTGCCTCCCAAGCAAAGAAAGCAACCTAAATTGGAACCTTGTCTCCCACGAAGGATCTTCACATAAATCCCCGGCAAGGATGGTTCTCTCTTGTGCTACTCGAACTCGAATGTGAGTGTTAAATCCGGATATGTTCAATTTTTTTTCAAGTTTTTCCACGTATTGGAGGGTCTTTAGAAGATCATATTTTCATACCCATATTCATAAATATGTCGGACACAGATACTTCAACAAAAATGAAGAGTCGGAGTAACATATGTCTCATCTACAACACATCCACTCCTTACCATGGAGCACATTTGACCGTCTACAATCGCGTTGGTCCGAGAAAAATAAGTGTTCACTGTGATGAAGTATAAAAATTTCATCAGCATTTGTAGCCTACGAACGAACCACTAGTGCCGCTTCGTTAAATCAACATGGCATCTCTTCACCTTTGATGTCATTATTAATTAGTTGAAAGTAATGAGAAACACTGGCATTTTGTTCCATTTTTGCAAATGCCTGGGGTCACTGAATAAAACCCTCGACTTAAACAAATGGACATAACTCACACATCTGAGAAAGACAAGAACAAAATGATCAAGCAATTGAAAATCTTGCTTGATTTCAAGCCCTTCTCAGCATTTTAAGCGGCATTCCAGCAGCGAGTTGCAATGATCACATTCTATTTCCTTTTCAAACAAGTAGAAGACTGAATCAAGAAAACAGCTAAGTCTCAACAGACTGCGGGATGTAAGGAAACAGCCGTTATCCAATTATCTTCCTCAGAACCACACCAGGCCTATGTTACTCTAAATCTTCAATTTTTTTTTTTTTAAATAAATATGTCCAATACCTATATCTGAGATATTTTTAGACATGAGTACAAAGATATAATTCTCCAAAAACCCTCCAAATACATGAAAACACTTAGAAAATAATTGAATACTATCTATGGACACATTTCCATGTCTAACACTTGCACCCGAGTTTAGGTAACATAGCACCAGATGGCTGTGTCATAAAAAAACAGGCTGTTGCAGAAAAATATCTTCTCAAACTCCGACATGAATTATGGCCACCAAACTGTCCGAGCAGCAAGGCACATTGGTCAGGGTTTCATGATTACCTTATCCCACGCAAATCGTTTACCCATAACTATTCAATACCCTTATGAAAAATTAATCACATCAGAGCTTAGGCTTCGTATTGCTTCACTTTTCATTCTTGCACCCATCTTGAACAGTCCATCATCATGTGACATGAATAGTTCACTCCCACCAAATTCTTGCTGAAAAATAACCTTAAGCTATATTGTAATTAAATGGGAAATTGCTGTATTTGGCAATGGAAGTTTTAACCGGTTATTATGATTTCTCAACCCAATCAATCACTTAGTATTTTTTTCCCTAAGATCTTGACTTAAATTAATTAGTTAACAAATGACAGATTTCGAGACTATACTAAGCAATGAAACACTCAAAATTCAATTAAAAAAATTAAATAAAAATGATGATCAAAGTTAGTTTTAGTTACCTTAAAAGTCCCATTAAACACTCTATTTCTTAACCACTCCAAAGCCAAATTCTTGCTCCACGTCTGATACGTTGCCTTAAAAACATTGTCGTAAACTCTCCTCGAAATCGCAAAATCCCACACATTCTTCCCCAAATCATAGCATGGCTCGAATGTCGTAATCCCCTCGAACAGGTAACTATACTTGAGCTTACAGTTTTTCGAACCAACCATGTAAGTTGCTGACACCTTGCTGCCGGAATCGAACACCAGTGCCCCGTCGACTACCGTCCGTTTGTCACCTCGTTTGCGACTGTAACTTAGCTTCACCGGATTCTTAGCTAACCTAAATGTGTTCATAAACTGAAACCGAAAAATCCCAGCTCAAAAAAAATGCTAAAAAGTTAAAAAAAAAATTAACAAGTCAATGATTTATTGAAAAGTTTAGTTAAAAGAAAAGTGCTTGTAAAGTTAAAAGCTTGCCTTTTTGGGGACGTAACGATAAAAGCCGGGTTTTTTAGCCGCAAAAGTCAAACCGTTCAGACTGGGACCATTGACGATCTTGATGTCAGTCATGGAGGCGCGTAGCCTGAGATCGCCGGCGTTGACGGCGAGAGAATCAGCAGCAGTGATCTTGCAAGTTGTGTGTCTTCCTCTCAAAGATGCATTCATTTCTTCGGAAGATCCAAAGAACCGAAACAAGAGAGCAAGGTTGGTGGAAATGTCGGAGATCCTTTATTATTATTATTATTATTATTATTATTATTATTATTATTTTATTTTTTTACAAGCGGCTCCAGTCTTCTTTGGGCTTTTACAGTGGGCTTTCATCGTTGATGACGGAATTTTGAGTCCTCAGAAAAACTAAGATATGCAAACTAATGGGTCAGAAGCCCCTTTTTGCATTAATAACTGGAGACGATAATTAATATAGATTTAGATATTTTAAATTTAGATAATTTATAGATTTAGATATTAAAATTTAATAATTATTACGGATTTAGATATAAATTTTTTTAAATATTTATTATCTGAATTTATTTTAATTTTATTTCAAATAGTGTTAGATATTTAAATTTATTATCTTCTATTTTATTTATACATATAATAGATTTAAATATTTGAAAATGATGTTTCTTTGCGTATTTAATTTTTGTTTAATTTTATATTTTTTATTTTAAAAAATTGATTTAATAAATTTGGATACGTGACTTATATTGCACTTTAAATCAGATGCAGATTTAGATAATAATATTTGAATACTAGCAGGGTAATAATCAAATTTGGATTTCGGATAAATTAAGCAGATTTAAGTACAAGTATTTAAAAAATTATAAATTTTTCGATTAAATTTGATAATTCAAATACTTATGTTATTTTCTTGTGTTACACTATGTTTAAGGTATTATATATTTTTATAATTTTTGATCAATTGTGTAATTCATATTATATATTTGGACATATATTTTATACTAATTCATTGCCCCCACCCTCAAAAAACAAAGAGGGAAAGAATATAATATACTTTTTCATGGTACCTATTTCATTTAATCTTCGAACTTGATCAAGTGACTTTAAGATTAATTCAATCCGACCCTTTTAAGATTGGAATAAAATTATCAGAATGAAAATGGGAATTTTGGTAATGAATCTTTATTATTGGAACAGATGAGAGACAAAGTCTTCATCATCTTCAAAATTAGTGCTAAAGCTTGTAGGGAAATTCATGGCTTAATTACTCACAGGAATATTAATGGAGGAAATCACAGAACAAGGCTTCCCAAATCTCCGTGAAGGCCTCCACAATGATTCGATGATATTGCTTTGAATTTAATGAAAGAAAACACTGCAATAGTTGCTCCAGATCCTTGGTTTCGAACATCTGTTTCTCCATTATCATTTCCAGCATCGATCTCTTGAAATCCTCGTACGGGTCTTCCGATTTCTTCACCAACACAACGCTATCCATCACCTTCCCTTCCGCCGTGCTCGGCGGTGGTATCATCGTCGTCGTCGTCGCATGTTTCAGCATTGAACATCGAGCGGCTGCCTTTGTCTTTGAACCAAAGCTTCTCGGTCTCTTCATCTTCTTCTTCTTCGTGATGTTTACCTTTTTCTTGTTCCTTTTGATTTCCATGTGAGAGTCGTCAGCCCTTGTTTGATCCAACTTAAGGGATGAATCATCCGAGAAGCTTCTTGAAGTGGAGATTAGGCTTTCAGTCTCTTCATTTTCATCTCCTAATTCGCTACTGAAACATCCACTGTGATCAAGTGACATGACAGTTGCAGAAGTTCTCCATTGAAGCTTGGAATTACGAGCTTTCGCCATTATACGCAGCCGAGTTGCTTCTTTCTTCTCAGCTGACTCAAAGCTGACGTCTGGGGATATATATTGAGTACTGCATGATCTTTGTCGGCAGCTACATCCGACTGATGCTATCTTTGGCGACATATGGCGTTTGATAAAAGAATCGTCCGGCGTCGAGGGCGGCGGAGGAGGGAAGTTCAGGTCCCGATAGCCAACGCCTGATGCTTTCGGATTCACGGGAGATAGCCTATGAATTAGAGGAACTGAAGTCTCCAGCAACTTGGAAGGTTTCTTTGGTCGACATAGATGGAAATACAGTATAAGACAAGAAAATTTGAGCTTGAAATTACGTTTAGACATCTTTCTTTTTGCTTACGACACCTTCAAGCTTTTTCAGGGTCGAAGATCGATCATATAATCGAGAAAGGGCCGGCCATATAGAAAATTAATAAGATTCTTTAACTGACCAAATCCAAGAGATGATGTCAGGTTTATACACACTGAAGTGAAACGTTGTGTTCGAAAACGTC
>JBBYHM010000020.1:2724478-2741755 GCA_038381775.1 Adansonia rubrostipa | reverse complement strand
GTCTGAACATTTTTATCTTACAAAGTCTGTGTGACTTTGCTCAGATGGTTCGGAATTATAGAGTACCTCTTCTGCAGCTACTCGAGTCAGGGGATATAGACCTCTGCTTCGCCAATGAGGATGAAGCAACAGAATTGCTGAGGTGGTTGTGATTTTTTTATGATGAATGGTGTTCATCTTTATGATTAGTTCGGATTTCAGAAATCGCTGTTGTAATTGCAGTCGTTAGTTACTGATATACATTTCTTTTCATTTTACTTCTTTAGGGGTGAAGAAAATGCTGATCCTGTAGCTGCCCTGGAATATCTGTCGAAATATTGCCAATGGGCTGTGATTACGTTAGGTGCCAATGGATGCGTCGCGAAACACGGACAAGAGGTTTGTCCACTTGCAACCTTGTAAACTAATCGATGTTTTTCAGATTTTATTGTTCATACAAATAAATCTCAACTTATCATTGCCTCTGTTTAGGGATGCCCTTGTAGTATAACATGATTAGTTATCAATCTTAACGTGGAAAAGTACGGCCAAATCATGCCAATTTTGAAAGTCTCTTGATAATGCATAGTTGAAGACAGGCAAACTAAAGTTTTGCTTTGATGACAGATTGTCCGAGTTCCGGCTATAGGGGAGGCAAAACCTGTTGATGCCACAGGAGCTGGTGACCTTTTCGCGAGTGGTTTCATATACGGATTGGTCAAGGGGTTATCTCTGGAGGAATGTTGCAAAGTTGGCTCATGTAGCGGTGGTTCGGTTATTCGTTCACTCGGAGGGGAGGTAACGCCAGAGAATTGGCAATGGATGTACAAGCAGATGCAGATCAAGGGCCTCCCACTTCCTGATATTCGGAAATTAACGTCTCCATGACAAAACAGACAGGCATTGATTTTTCACTTAAACATTGCTATGATTTTTTTTTTTTCTGAAGAAAAGGGCAGCTTTAGTTGCGTTTTGGGGCTGGACTGACTTCAACAGAGACATTAACCTAATGCAATGTTGTTGAATCATCACTGAATTATTCTATAAAAACTTCTTTGCCAAGACTTCAATCCTTCTATTAGTTACAAGATAGGAATGAGTATTTGATCAGTTCGATTTATAAATTTTGAAAATCAATTAAATTTAATTAACTTACGAAACCGATCAAACTAACCAACAACAACTTAAAACTGAACTGAATAACCAAACTTGTTCAATTCCATGTCAATTCCTTAAATTATGGGTTATTGTTAAAAATTTGGATTATGCGTATATGTTTCTTACAATGGATTTATAATGAGTTATGGGTTTGATTCAAGTTTAAATAAAAATAATTTTATTTTTTTTAAATTAAATTTATTTATTTTTAGTCAGTTCAGTTTAAAATTTTGAATAACAATTAAATATGCTTATACTCACCTTAATATCTTAAACCGACCTAACCAACCGAACGCATCCAAACATAAACAAATTGAACTAAATGGATCGAGTTGCATCGGTTTTGATAATTTCGTTCTGTTAACCTATTTTTTGCACACCTCTATTACCAGAGGCAAAAACCTCATATTATGTCATCTTTTCATTGGTATAAGTACTAAATGGCATCATAAAGTTGTCATTTTATGCATGAATGATTAAAAAGAAAAAAAAAAAAAAACCTACCAAACTATACCTGAAATGTCTTAAACATGCAACTCCCCGGCAGAGAGTGATGCAAATTTAAAAGTTTCAGTATCTTGAGTATAAATTTAAATGTAGTTTTAAGTTTTCAGGTCAGCCTAGCATTTGCATGTTTGCACCAAGGGAAAAAGATAATTTGCATAAGAAAAACAGAAAAAAAAAAAAAAAAGGAAATATCCAACACAATGAAGTCTACAAGTGCCTAACAAGGATGGTACCCCCGGTTCTTGCATCCTCAAATATCCATTGGGGCGACTCCTTCATCGGTAGAACCACCCTGGTCAGTACCGGCAACCTGCTCGGCTGCAGATTCTTGTCCTGCAGTAGCATCAGGTTCGGCAGCAGGGCCTTCTTGCTCTCCCGCGATATCAAAGGCATCGATCATTTGTTGTATGGTTCCCTGATCCAAAATATGGAATGGCTCCCCAACCCCTACCACAGCAACTGTGCATATTGAGCTTTTTAGAGTTTCTCCTTGTAAGGTCTCCGTTATTGCCATAAGAGCGTCTTTGACCAGATCATCCCTTGAGGAGTCCGCAAAGTTCTCAAACCTCCGTTCCAAGTACGTTTTTGCAGCTTGCGACCGTGATCCAATGGCAAAGGCCTGGTATTCAAAGTAATTTCCGCTTGGACAGTTATAGTAGAGATGAGCCCCAGATTCATCCAAGCCAGCCACCAACAAACCAACACCATAAGGTCGTTTCCAAGAGCGTTGGGTGCAGACCTGCAACGAAACACCAGCATTTTCCCTCTTACAATGGCACAAATAACATTATTATGCTTCTTTTGAAATAAAACTGTTTAACTTTCAAGAAATCTGGTAGGTTTGGTGCTCCACTACAAATTGCTATCTTTACCGTCAACTACGTTTCATTTAATTCTGGTTAAAAATTAAACACCATAAAATTAAAATGAGAACTCACTAGATTACGGAGTGAAGATTCATCAACAATCAAGTTTAATACCAAGATGATATACAAATAATATTAGGCCTTCAAATACACAACTGAATTAAGAACATGTACCTGATACTTCTGAGAAATATATAAAATTTGAGCAGCGAATTGAGTGGGTAAGCACAGAACCGTAAGGAAAAAGACACAAGAGATAAAAATCAAAGGCTTCCACACCTTTTAACTAACTATCAAAGAGGCATAAGAAAATATAAATAGTCTATCAAACTTATTGTTACTAACTATAACCAGCCTCAAAGGCTAGGTTTCATTTAATGCTAATAACAACCTCAAATCTTACATCAACAAAGATACAGAGTCCATATCAAATAATCATGAGAAAGTCAGAAAAATGTTACTCGATCATATAACACCAGCGCAGGATGCCAAGCTCTTTGAGTTTGGTTCTGAAACCATTAGCTCATTCTAAATATAGCTTCTATTCTAATATCCTCTCAATAATTCAATTGATGGTAGCATAAGCAAGGTACCGAAACGGTCATTGGAAGGCACTCATACCACCAACAATCTTCTCAAGTTATCCTTTTTATCACATAATCCATTGCTAGCTTTATGCCGTGAAGTTTGATCACAAACAAAAAGCAAACAAGAGATTGTAGCCTTGTGATTTGATGCCGTTACACTTTACCTCTTAGCCTCAACTTCCCAGTAAAGCTGACTCAATAAGGTATATATAAACCATAAGATGGAACATGGAAATTCCCTCATTTGTAGCCTTTTTCAATTTGCATCATATTAGCCCTCATTATACATTTAATTTTTTTTCCTCCATTCCAGACTGCTCAGTCGGATATTTTTTAAATTGTTAATCATCTATCGGTTCAGCAATATATACTTATAGTTTCCACATTACTTGATCTATCAATGTTTCCTACTAAATAGCCTTAAATGTGAGCTAATTTTCATTTAGAACGGCATTGTAGTTAAGAAAATAACAAATTTTTTCTGTTTAAAACCTAAAGCATTACTAGAAACCTTCAGACCAGTCAAGACTTCAGCAAAGATCCATTTGGGGTTTAAAACCTAAAGTAATTTCGATTTCTAGAAAAAAAACCCAAAAAATCAGTATCATCCATCGGTTTAAGTACACTAAAATAAAGCTCAAGTATGGATTTTGGAAAACAGTTCAAAGATTGGGAGATTTTTAGGAAATGAAGAAGACCTGTGCTTTATCGGCGAGCTGAACGACGAGTCTCCCAACAGGAAGAGGCGACTCGTAAGTGAAGCTGTAGTTGATACACTCGTTTCGCATATACCGAGAGAGAACGCGACCGTCGGCGGTGAGACCGGCAATGGCGACGCCGATGTGGTCGTCGACTTTGAAGATCTTCTTCTGGTGAGAAGACAACTCGGAGTTAGCCTTGTTGACGCAACCCAAGACCACGTGGGTCTTGGATCGTAGCCCGATCGCCGCCGAGCCCTGTTTCACAGCCTCCATTGCGTACTCCACTTGGAACAACCGCCCCGCCGGGCTCCATGTAGTCACGTCGGTATCGTACTGGTTCCTGAACATCTTCCGTACAACACCGCTTCAATTGCTAGCTTTTTCCACTCAAAAACTTGCTTTCCCCCGGCTCGCAAGATAGTCTTTTCTTCTTTCCTTCTTCTTCAGGACTGCCAGAAGGACGGAAATACCAAAAAAAAACGGAAGTGGCCCCTTCGAATGGTTCGGTTCTGTTCTGCTTCTGCCCCGTTTAGAATCCGACTTGGGTCATTCAACAAGTAAATGGTGGGCAGTCGGCCTTTGTAATATTTTGGGTCGCGTAAGAACTAATGGGCCAATAGGCCTAATTGGTTTCAAACATTTAGCAAATGGGCTGTCAGGCCTGATATTTGGATTGCGCAATAAGCAAATTATGTGTACTGATGTCGAACAAATACTGTAGATCAATTCAAACTTTCGAGCTTGCATCTTTAAGAAACTGATATTTGAGATTTAAGAGAATATTAACTTCAATTATCTCTTATTTGTACATTTTGAATTCCCATTAGGCTTTCTTCAATACGTCATTAGGGTTTTCATATCAATTTAGATTGAATATAAATTTTTCTGGGGTCCCAAACAAACTTACTAAACTCAATAAAATTAAAGCGCACTTGGTTATATTCTGATTTATTAGTGCACACATGGGATAAAGGTGAAATACATTCACTTTAACTATCCGATGAAACCTATGTTACTGGAACTTTTATTTTTTTTTTAATATTCATGTCTGATATCAATATTTAATCCATAAAACATGAAGCTGTAATCCTTCAACATCTATGGTAGCAAACACATGCAAACCCTAACTGGGGAAGACAAGCCCCGCTTATGGCACCTTCCAAGTTCATGCATCGTTGGTTGCAAAGGATAGAGTTCCCACATAATCCTGCCCAAGAAGTACTCAGCCTCTGGCAAATCTGTGCTTCCACCATTTGCATCTCTGCGTTCCAAAGAAAACGTTCGATTCCTCATGATTATGGACTACAAATGGCATTGGGCCCAATATCAAAGAGCAATAAGGCATAGTACATCAAGTAGGAATAAAGAGCTAATTAATCAAAGCGCAATGAAGAGGTAATTAATAAAAGTTTATATTTCATGTACTGTGAATAAGTAAGATCATTTTATTTTATTAAACGATTTAAAAATAAGTGCAAATGATTTTTATCTTAATGAGGTGATATCATAAAAATATGATTTTATAATCATTATTTTATAGTTTCATCTTTTTCCGTCATCTATATTTACATTTGTTTAGGAACGGCAACGATTCGAGGTGGATTTTACCTGCTCTATCTTTGACCTTACCTTCAAATATTATTATCAGATACCCACACCAAACCTGAACTTCACTTAAGTTCTAGAATTCGAATCCGATCCCAAAATAAAGAAATCCCTCTACTCTGAATTGTTCTACCTTGAAACTTAAGCTCATTTTTTAAAATCTACCAACTAAATTAAATATAGTAATAAAATCTAGTAAAAATTAAAGAACTTCAACTAAAATATATACAAATAAAATAAAAAATAATATTTTAATAAATATTTCGAGTCACGGTAAGATGAATTTTATTTAAAACCGATCCAACCACGAAACTTTCAATGACAAAATTGACGCGTCCCGTGCCAAATCCAATTTTTTTAAAAAAATACATACCTATAAAGTTGAGTTAGAAGCCGACAAATTCGGGATAAAATCGCTAACTCAACGTCTGTTAAGTTGACAACTATAATTTAAATATCTGTAACAGATAATAAATTAAGATAGTGCTTACCAAAGTAAACAAAGAGGAGGAAAAAGAGGAAAAGAAAGGTGTAGTTTGGAAGACGAGCGAATAACTTAGCCATAATACCAGTCGATTTTCTGATACCTGAAAGTGCTAAGTGCAGCAATATAGAGCCTGTTATTTTATAGACTAATCACAATGACATTTGTCCTTGTCAAGAACAGGTGGATCAATTTCCTCATCTCCACCGATCAGGAATAGTTGGGAAGTAGTATCATCTATATCTGGAAAACATGATAAGTATGAATTTGGCAGGTAAATTTGGCAGCAAATAGAGTGCAAAATCCAAGTTGAGTTCGTCAGTCGTCAGTCTCTTTTATGGAACCGCTTGAAATCCTGGCATTTGCCGATAGAATTCAGAAGGGCTGGGCTTTGTTGGAGCATTAAAGGAAAAGACATCGACCCAAACAGAAATTCCAACTCTGAATTGAGGTGCTTGCTCTTCAAAGGAGTAAGCCCAAAGCTTTTTTTTCACCGGTTTGATTTCCGCTTTTTTTTTTTTTATTCCTCGTCCATTTATGATTTGAAATAAATCTTATTCGACAATTTGTTGCTACCCCTCGCTAAGAGCACACTTACACAGAGTCAAATCTTGGATCTTCTTTATGAGCATGAATGTGCTTTACAACTGATATCATACTTATTTGGTTTAAAAAACTTTTTACCTAGATTTAGTTTAGTAGACTCAGTCTATTTAGGTGGGTCTTAAATAAAGTTATATAAAATCTGATCAATCAAATTCACATTATTATTTAAAAATAAAAAATTTAATTTAATTAAAAAAATATAAATATTAATAAAAAATAAATTTTTAATATTTTTTAAATAATGAAAAAAATTATAAAATTTAACTCAAACTGATCCATGAGCACCTATCTAAGCCTAGTCGCCTCTGAATATATCTTTCGTTTTCTTCAATGAAATTTTTTTACCCAAAGAATTCTAGTAAGCCATAAATCAAGGTGAAGTTCTAGCTTGAACAGATAAAAATAAGTTATATAAAACCTAGTTTAGGTATTGGACTCCTAAACTTTGTTTTCCAGTTCACATATTAGAGATAATCAAGAAATTCTTGTTTTTATCTAGATTTATAATTGAAGTACTGTTAATTTATAAATCAATTAATTTACTAATTGAATTCAAAACTTAATTTAATTAGTTTGTTCAATTATTCTTAAATATTATAGTCTTACTTATACTAAATTATTGCTTAGTAAGAATAAATATAACTCAATTCATTAATAGAATATTGACTACATGTTAAATATATATCCACTAATAATACTGTTTGATTAGTCAATTTGGCTCGTTTCTAAACTAATTAAAATTTACCATTGTCGGTAAATATGCATTTTTTCACCTAATTGGAAGTATAATATGTTATCTCTTTTGTTGGTCAGTGTGAATTTGGTACATAGAAAATCCTAGTATTAATACAAATGTTGAAGAAATAGGATCTTTCATACATTTATAATTCTTCTTTGAACCTAAAACTTAGCTTAATTAATTCATAATGTAATCTGTTAGTGTCTAATAAATTTAAAATTTGAATTTCAGTATCCATATCCCTTCTTTATCCTTAAACTATGGTTATAAGAACACTCTCGATGGGCTACCTATGTGAGTATGATATGTGGCTGCTTGTAGAAGTTTATGAAATAAGGACATGACACATGATCAAAATAATGGCCCAAAATACTATGCATTAACCAATGCTGAAATCTTTGTGTGAAATATGTTCAGTTAATCAGATGAAATAGCTAGTCCAAAAGTATAGTCTACCATGCAATTTTTATTAACTTTAACATGTTTTAACTAAATAAAATCGTAAGACACCTTCATTTATACAATTGATTTTCAAAATTATTAAAATTTGGTTTTATTTTGAAAATGGTAGGGGATTGTTGGAACATTTTTAAAATAATATGAATGGTTATATCTTCAATAATCATAAAGTTGTGACTTTTAAATATTTATAAAGAGCGGTAATTCTTGGTTATTTATCAAGTATTGTGATCTATTTGGATAAATCATGTTTATATAAACAGGCACGCAGTTACTTATAAATAGACCTTTCATTTTTTAAGACACATAGAAGAATATGTAGAGAAAGCAAAGAATTTTGATAGTTTTGTCACACACTACTTAATGCATAATGGATTAATGTCGTTAATATAAAACGTCATCAATCATTAGACTTCATTGTATTATTAAGGTCTATATGTTGGTAATTTTTTTGCATACCATATTAATAGTGGAGGTAAATAAAACTTTAAAGAAAGTGATATCATTACACGCCTTAAAGCCCTCCTCAAATTTCTCATTTTTTCGATTTTCCATATACTAACAGATATTCTACCTCGTATAGTTTACTTGTGTGACCTAGGGTTGACTTATCTTATAATGATTGATCTGAGCTCCTATTGAGCGTGAACCCTATCATATGGGCATAACGTGTTCATATGACTTGCACGTGAGAAAATATTAAAACTTAAAAATAAGAATTTGATTGTTTCCTATCATTTTAACAAAAAGTTAATAACCCAATCTTAATCAATTAAGATCTTTTCTAGCAAGAAAGTTTAGTTATATATATAACAAGAAGGATAAAATAGAAAAAAAAAAAAGAATTGAAAAGCTGAATATTTGTTTCCATTTAACTTTCAAAGCAATGATAAAATTAACATTTTGCAAAGGTCATAAATAATAAACAACTATGGTTCTAGAGAAAATTGGTTTGCAACACCCCTCCTTTTTTTCTAAATCGTATTTCCACTACAGAAGTATGCTATTCTTTTTTTTTTTTTTTAATCTCTTTCAAAGACATAAATACTATGCCTTGACACATATTTCTCTTTCAAAACTTATACATATTGTTTTTATTTGAGAAGGAAAAATTCCAATCTTGAGATTCATACATAAACTATTAAATTAAACATTTGAATATTATAATTTTATGCGTTTTGATTTTTGAGTAATTAAGTGTCAGATTTTTGAAGCTGATTTCTCAAAGATGGGTTTTAGAGTTGGATTTGGTAAAGCATGATAAAGGACTTAGGTGCGTAAAGAAATGAATCATTTCTTTGTTTTTTCTTACGTTTTTAAAAAATAAGGTTTTTTTTTTTTTTAGAAAGATTAATAGGTTTAGAATTATTCTATCCAATGTTAATCTGAATTCACAAGATTCATTTATGGATAATTGCTTTACAAACTTTCAAAAATTTATTTATCGATACTTATTTCATAAATTTTAAAAAAATTTATTTTTTGATTTATTTTTCAATAATTTATTAATTTTTATCGTCTATGAAATAGTTATTAGAATTGTCCATGAACCTTTTAGCTAGAGAACTAAAAGTTATGTGAGAGAGAGCTTATGAGAAATAATTTTCACTAAAATAACAACATTTCTAGTTGTTTCCACAAGTATATATGTCTATATGTATAGATGTCTCAATGCTATTAAAAATAAAATTCTAATTCAACTCAAGAATTAAATAATGTTTTATACGAAAGTTTAAGTTAAGTTGAGTCGATTCATATTTTAAGAATTATGTAATCTTTCCATTTTTCTAAACCCATAAATACTTTGACAATGGCCGATTGAAAATTGGGACCTTAACTAGCAGCCATACATGCAAAAACAGAAAGAAGATATTTATTTTAAAAATTACTTCGATCCTTTTTTCTATGCAAATATATTTCGGATAAGATTTTATTTTTTGGTATATTGATACGCTAAGTTATTTGAATTATTTATTTTTTAAATAATTATTTGTATTTGATATTTGTATTTAAAATATAATTAAATTTAATTGTGAAAAAATAATTTTTTTAAATTATAAAAACATAAAATATTAAAAATAGTCGTATCAAATACATATTTATGTTTAGAACTTATCCAAAATTTAGATAAACATAGCTGATGCGTTGTGGCATGACATTGCTTTAAACAGGGATATGAATATCTAACATTTATAGTTTAAATAACTCAACTAGCTAGCTTGATTGTTGACATAAATAGTCTAATATCTATGGGATATTTGCTAAATATCTATTACTTTAATACAAGTTAAAATGTCTAATCAAAATCAACCAGGAAAAGACATTAACTCAAACCAAAAATATGAAACAACAGATTAGGAAAAAACTAATCTTATAATCATGGAGTGATTTGTATCCCACTTTCAAAGCATGTTGTTTTTTTTTTCTTTTTCTTTTTTTTTTTAGTTATATATAATTGAGAGCTTTGTTATCCCTCGACAAAAAGGAAACAATGAGTAAGACTAGAGATTTATATTTGATGCAGTGATTATGTATATATATAAAAAATTTATATTAGTATAAAATAAAATTAATTTTATATATTTTTATAATTTTTATATCATTAATATTTTAATAGATAGATCTTAGAATTTAGCAATAAACTTGTACTTGTCATGTATATAAAGTTTCAAATCAATCTGATAGTTTTATTATATCGATAAGAATACTGTCTTTTTCAATATATATTTAATAGTTGAAAGTTTTTTATATCGACTAAATAGTTAGATGTTTTTAATTTATTTGAAACTTGATGTGTATGATTTTTATGAATATAACATGAAATATGATGGTCTAGTTAAAAAAATATAAATTATATAAAAAGTTATAAAAGTATATAAAAGTAATTGAGTTTTATACTCATGTAAAGTGGATCGGTCTCTCTCTATATTATATATATTGTTAGTGAAGCAAATGATACCAACTAATAAAAAGTTCTTAAAAATAAATACAATAATTTTATCATGTTCATATTATAGGTTCGATTAACAATCCAAATAAACGCTATAGAAGAATTATTATTTAAGATTTTGTTTGCTCTAATCTTTTATTTATACATCATTGATGAATCAGGTAAATTTGATTGGGCCAAGCTTAAGTATGAGTTTCATTAATTCGGATCAATCAAATTACTTAGCCATGGACATTGAAATAAAAATATTTTTAGATTGCAGCTCAACCCGACCGATGAATACTTTTAAAATCAAATTATTTTTTCTCATTTATAATAAAGTTATCTATATTTATTTTAAAAGCTTTTAACGGGACAACATCGTATAATTCACTGAAGGCATATAGATATATATATATATATATATACACACACACACACAAGATCAATACATCAAATATAAACCTTTATATTATGTAATAAACATGCTTAATTTAAGTTAAGCAAATCATTGCCAAACTTTTGAGAATTTGTATGATAACCACAGGGATTACAATTAAGTTTCAGAAGGAGAACACCACACATTCATCTGCAAGTTTCATTGTCAGTCAATTCTATGATGTCTATAATCAACTAGACATGAAATTTCCAACATTTTTTCAATACTGCAACACAACTAGAATTTTCTCAAAATTATTTGTCTTGTTGGAAACTATGACTTTTTTTTTTTTCCCTTGGTTCTTCCTAACTTCTTGGTTTTGGAATTTGATATATAAGGGAGGATTCATCTAGTTCTAATATTGGCCTGCAAGTACAAGTTAGCCCATAACAATGATTGAAAACGAATTTGAAATTGGAACTATAATTGAATATAAAATAAGGAGTAGCCTTTCCTTAGCATATTGGGTCACAAATTCTTTTTTATTTTTGGTCGATTTTAAGATTTGAACTCATATTTACTGAATATTAATTTGTTGCACAAATTAATTAAACTAAACTTTAGATTTATATTGGTTTACAAGTTCTAAGACTAAAAGCAATGGAAAACCTTTTCCTTGACAAACATACAATTTTATCTTTGTATTTCGAAAATCCCTTAAATTATCCGAACCATCGAATAAAATTATGTATATTTGAGGCGAGTATATTCAATTTTTGAAATAAAAATAATAAAAATGAAATAAAGGAAGTAGCATTTTTTGTTATCAAATGTCAATCTTAATCCTTAAATTAAAAATTTTTTATCCTTCTTCTCAAATCTAGCATGAAATTTAGAAAAACTAGAAATAATTATATTTGATGCATGAATTATATATATCAATAAATAAATTTTTAAAAATAAAGACAAATTTTTATTTTTAATAAAATAATATTATAAATTTATATATTATCAATATATAATTTTACTAGGTTAGGAGAAGGACCCTTTAAATATTCATAATGGGAAGATAGACAAGCGACAGGACGAGAGAAAAAATAATCGGTGCCGGTGTGCCATCCTGGGACCCGCTCGAGCCCGTCCGTTTCCCTCCATAACGTCTTCAATATGCGGACCACCTAACCTAACCCTCCTTTCCTCGACGCGTGGATCTGCCCTGGTTCACTCCCACCTGGGTCTGGTTCACTCCCTCTCTATAATCATACACACACACACAAGCGAAGAAAGATTCATTTATATATATATATATATATATATATATATAAAGTTAAATTAGTTTTACATATTTTTATAATTTTATATATAATTTATATTTATTTAATTTTATTATTATATTTTATTTTTTATTCATGTAAATCATACACGATGAGTTTTGAGTAAATAAAAAAATATCTAAGTATTTATTCGATATAAAAATTTTTAATCCTTAAACCTATATTAAAAATAGTAGTATTCACCATTGATATGATTGAGATGGTGGATTGATTCGAAACTTTACATATATGGTGAGTATAATTATATTACTCAATTTAACGGTCGATTTATTAATAAATTAATCATATACAAAGTTATGAAAGTGTGTAAAACTAATTTAGTTTTATATAGGTGTAAGTGGATACCTATTCTCTCTCTCTCTCTCTCTATATATATATATATATATTTGGTACTAATTGAGTTTAAAGATGTTCACGAGTTAGGTCAAGTTATGACTCAAATAAATTTTTAAATTTTTTGTTCAGATTTGTTTTCAATTCAATCTGTCCATACTATTTATTTTACTATTTATAATTAATAAAAAATAATTTATAATTAATAAAAAATAAAAAATTATTTTATATTAATAATTATATATTTTATAATTAAATTTATATAATTTTATTTAACTATTAAATATCAATTCAAATTTAATCGAATTAATCTAAATTGATAGAAGACCTGCTTAAGATATGACCCAAACGAATTAAATATATTTGAATCATAATTTGAAAATAAGAAGATGATACAAATATCGAATTCCAACTCGAAATCTTTTAGAGGTCACTTTTTATTTTCTATTATTTTATGTTTAATATTTTTTTAATGCAAATGCACTGGACGATTCACCTATATATAAAGCCCTAATGAATCAATTCTATTCATTCAGATTTCAAAGCTCCGTACCTAAAAATTTATTTTCCCAAAAAATATTCTCCGGTTACCAGCTTTCAACTCTGTGTTTATTTCAATTTTCTTTCGCTTTAAGAATCTCTGAAAGCAACCTTTTTAAGCAATCATGGCGTCCTTTGAATTTGATAACGTCAAGGCCGAGAAAGAAGATGCTCTATGGAGATACAACATGGAAATGAAGTTGAAGCTCCGCCTTCGCTTAACAGGGTTTCTGATGGTTTTGTTTTTGTTTTCATGGTCTTGGTTCCCCACTTTGATTCCTGACACCTTCGAGGTTGCTGGAGATTTCCGCCTCTTTGTCGTTTCTGCTTTCAACGATCCTCTTTTTATCTTTGTCCTTATAAACATCATCATCCTTGTTGTTTATATTTTGTCTAGCGAAAAACAGACCCAGAAACAAACCACCAGCAGTGACATCTACGATGAGTACATCAGCTCTCGCCGGAGTGTACCCACATCCGCCGCCGCCGCCACTGCCGTTCCTGCCACGGAAGAGAGTACCATAGTGGAAAAACAAATTGTCCTGGTAGAAAATGCGGTTCCTGAACGAACTACAGTTGATAATAATGATACAGTTGGAGAGACAAACATTTCCCTTTCATCAGTCAAACAACCTACGACGATCCGTACAGTACTGACAGAGAGAAAGACAAACCCTGCCGATTCTTCCACTGAAGAAGTGATCATCAACCAAAAGGAGTACCTAAGAACTCGATCAATGGATTCAGAATCTCGAAACCAAAGCCCCCCGCGCCGGGAGTTCCGGAGATCCGAGACAGCCATCAGCAGAGACCTACAGGCGATTTCATGCATCGATTTAGTGGAAGAAATGAGCAGCGAAGAGTTTCAGTCGATCGTAGATAGTTTCATTGCCGAAAGGAAGAAAACTCTGCTGGAAGAGAACACTGCCCATTACACTAGAAGAAAAGAAAAGTGCATGTCTATTATGGTAAAGAATTAGGAGATTAATTAGAGAAAATTAGCCATTAAAATAAAATTCTATCTTGATTTTCTAATTGTATTAGGTTTTGGGATCGTATTGTATTAAATATTAAGACCTGTTTGGGATGTACAGTGATAATATTTCTGTGGTTAAAATTAAGATAATTTAAGTTTTATGGGATCTTGGGCTGTTTTCTTTTATATTATTTACTTGTTTTTGTCTTTTTGTTGCCTTTTTTTCCTTGATTTTCAATTGGACATTCCCTTTAACTGTCCTGTGAATCTATGTGCTTTTGCTTTGCCGAGCTAATTTATTGAATCATGTGCAATTCCTTTTTTTCGTACAAAAGACCGGAAATAAAAAAATTTTAAATATTGAAATTTAAATATTAAATTTATTTATATTAATTTTTTAAATAATTATAGGAATTAATCAAATTACACCCTAATTCAATGATTTGCAATGTTGGTTATGTTCTAAAATGGGAGGATTTCAGACAAGCAAAAGTGGAATTCAAGGACAAAAACAAGATCGTAGTGTCCAGTGCTGAGTTGGGTTAAGTACACATTTCGGAATGTTTGAGTTTTCCTTTTCAAAAACAAAAGAGAATATGAATATAATTGCAGTTCATGTTGTTCTTCTTTTCCCCCCCTTAATTATGGCAATTCAAAGAGCCGAAATACTTCAAAATTTTCTTCAGTTTCATGCAAGTTATTTGGTTACAAGAAACATTCCTTATCTATGTTGCTCAGATTTAAGTATAAATATTTGGTATAAATATCTATCCGATAAAAGTAAATTTAATTTTTTAAAAATTTTATAATGTATTTAAAAAATTTTTAAAAAAAATTATAATTTTATATCTATATTTAAAAATATATCTAATATGAATGTCGGATCTAAAACTTCAATTTGATTCTTCTGTCAACTCGTGTTTTTACTGTTTTCTATGCTAAAAATCAGAACCCAAAATCCAAAGGCACAATGATGAAAAAGCAAACTGTGTAAAATGCTATGAAATGCATGAAAAGCTAGCAAAAAACCAAAAGGTGGGGTTTGCTTCATGAATACCCAATTATGAAACTTACACTGTTATTCCAATAATTAAGAATATTTTGTTTACAGTAGTCTCCTTCCGCATAAAATTAAAGCACTTTACTCTGTGCATGATGGAGTAATAATTTAGAATTGTTGATGAATTTAGTGTACCGAAAAAGCTTGAAAATCTTCCCCACGAATGTCAATAACTTTTGCTCTACTTTTAGGCATGCTGCTTACCAATAAACTAAGCAGCTTTCCCCTAAATCTCCATCTCAATTGTGCTTATCATCATTACTTACACTAACTAGTGGGTTCCTTTCGGAACTTTAGATATTCTTAGAACAAAAAAGAGGGTATTTTCCAGCAATTTCAGAGACACAAGTCCCACACCAACCAGCTTTTTGTATTGCACCTTTAGACTTTCATGATCAGATTTAGATGGATTTATTTTATTAATTTTATATTTTATAATTAAATTTAAATAAAAATAATATTTTTATTATTAAATAATAATTTAAATTAAATCCTTTTGATCTCATAAAAATTTTATTTACGTAACTTATACAAATTCGACTCATGAATAGATCAACATCCCTTTAAAGTGATATGTCAAATCTTCTTTCAATAATTCCTTTTTCCTGATTTTTCTTTCTTTTTACAAAAAAACAAAAGGAGGGGTGGTGTTCAAAGAGACAAAAACTTGTTTGCCCTTGATTACAACACAGTACCTAAGTAAGTTGAAAAATTTAACCAGTTGTGCAGTACAATAATTCAGGCTGGCTGGCTAACCTTTCAAGAACATGCGTTTTTATTTGGTCTTCAGTGTTTGACAAAAGGACCCTTTGGGATAAAAAAACACACACACACACACAAAGGGTTAGGGACCTCAAGGTTGAGGCAATAGTGGTTTAGGCGGTGGTTGTTGGGGAACAATGGCTTTGGCGTGGAGCTGAAAGCCCTTGTGGGCTGTGGGTTATTTTTCTATTTTGTATGTATCTATAATATGGACATAATTATTTAAATATAATATAAATAAAATAATTAAAACATAATATGTCATAAATAAATATCTCAAATTTTATATTTAATATCTTAAATATGATTAAAATATAATAAAATATATAAATATGTTGTGAATATACGAATTATCGGATCTACTCTGTAGCTCTTATCCACTTGTTCTAAAAATTATGCAACAAAAAGGGCAAAAAAGAGGGTTTTTTTTTTCTTTTTTATTTTCCTTGTTTATTGTTAGTCATCTACATTACCAACAATTGCTTTCCCCTTTTGTTGTTTCTCAGCTTGTCATTACCGCCAACTGGTGTACATAAAACATTCATAAACTTCTCTCAATTATTTGCTCTTTGCCATAAGCTATTTTGTTCCGTACAAATGGCACATATTCCTTAAATTAATCCATCTCTAAAATTCATTTTTTAAACAAAAATGCTAATGCAAGAATTCAAGATTTAGTCTAATTGTTTATGCAATTACTTAAAAAAAAATGATATTCTATAAGTTAGAATTCAAATTTTAATATCTATAATCTTTTCTTTATTTTCAAACTATAATCATCTTTATATAAATATAAATATATATACATAAAATATTGTGTATGAACTCAAAATTGAGTTTAATTAATTCTTATAATCACTTCTAAATTAAAAAAAATTTATATTTGTTAAGTCTAAAATTCAAATGTTACTATCTGTCTTATTTTTCAAACTATAATATATACATACATACACACATATATATAATGTTGTGTATGCTCATAATATGTAAATCTTGGACCCCCCCTCCAACATCTTCATTTCACCGATTTCTATTCCTTACTAACAAATTTGCCTTTTTTTTAAAACAATTTATATCTCGTTAGTGCCATTCAACTATAAATATAGAGTTTAGTTTAATTAATTTATATAATCATTTTTTAAAAATAATATTTTATTAATTCAAAATTTAAATTTTAATATCTTCAATCTTTACAATTTTTAAATTACAATTTTCTATATATATATATGTATATATATATATATATATATGCAAAATCTTGTGTATGCCACAT
>JBBYHM010000020.1:2633560-2645084 GCA_038381775.1 Adansonia rubrostipa | reverse complement strand
GTCAATATTACATGAAATCTATCCTCAAATAAAAATTCAGTATTTTGGATACAAAATTTTGATTTGCATCATTGACTGGTCTTCTATCGAATTTGTTTCACTACTAATATTATTATTCTCATTGCATTTATATTATTTATAATATTATAATTATAATATTTTATATTTATATAAATCATAAAATATTTATTTATTTACACGATATCATATTTTATTATTTTTTATATTTTTAAAATTCAGAGTCTGGCAACAGACATTGGGGCTTCTAAATTGATTTATCAACAGCAGACACAGCATTGTAATTATCTAGAACTATAAGGGTACTTGCCCACCATCCCTTTTATAAAATCCTCTTCCTCCTAGAGGACCACTCCCTCCACCCCTCTCAAAGGTCTAATTTTTATCAACAGGAAACTCTCAAATTCAAAGCAAAGCCCAAGGAAGCAGAGGCTTCTATTTTTCTCTTGAGCTCTTAGTTTTTCCCATCCGGTAAAATGTCGGCGGGCCTTGGAAAATGCGGCAAAATCCGCCACATTGTGAGGCTTCGGCAAATGTTGAGGCGGTGGAGGAACAAGGCTCGCTTGTCAGCCAGCCGTATCCCATCCGATGTGCCGGTGGGACACGTGGCGATCTGCGTCGGGACGAGTTGCAGGAGATTCGTGGTGCGTGCGACGTACCTGAACCATCCCGTCTTCAAGAAACTCCTTACCCAAGCCGAGGAAGAGTATGGGTTCACTAACCAAGGCCCACTGGCGATCCCCTGTGACGAATCCGTTTTCGAAGAAGTGATCCGGTTTATTTCCCGGTCGGAGTGGGATCACTCCGCCAGGTTCGTCAACATCGAGGACTCTAAACGGAACTGCCACGTAGGAATCAAGAGTAAGCTTGATTTGTGGACAGAATCTCGACCGTTACTTTATGGGTTCACTGAGAAAACAATCTTGTAATTAAAGAACTAGTGGGATGAGAAAAGAAATGCTTTGATTCTTACCTGGTGTTTTTAACTCAGTTCCGAGTTAGCTCAGGTGAACAATTAATAATTATACATTACTCGAACCAGTGAGTTGGCCGGGTTGAGAAGTTGGTCACTGGTCATTAATTATTGGGTTTTTGCTTACCATATTAAGAAAGGTAAGTTGGTGGGGGGTTTGTCCATTTTTTTTTTTAAATAATCTTCTTTTCCCTTTTTCTCAAAAAATGCTTGTAATTGGTTAAAATGGAGGAGTGGGGTGAGCTGAGTCGGTATGTTAGCACCGGAGAGAATCCATGGAGATGGCAGAAAAGGTGGGTGATTTATCCGCCGAGTCGTCCCGGGTTTGAATCTGAAGGTTCGAAACTTTGGAAGAAAGAAAAAAACGAAGTGATTGTTAATTAAAAATCACTAGTGTAAATTCTATGATTTATTTGACTGATAATAGTACATATCTGTTTCCATTGATTGTCTGATGCATCTATACTATCATTTTTGCATTGTAAATAAAAGAAAAAAGAAGGATTGCAATATTGCATGGAAATCGAATTAATCCTTTACTCCAATTCCAAAGCTGGGCATTCTTATATATGATACTTATAAATCAGTGCTTCAGGCTGTTATTTACCATTTAAAAAGATAACTACAAGCCCGTTGATTGCCTGTTCAGATTTCAAACTAGAAACAAGCCTTCACCAATTCCCTTAAAAGAATGAATCATAAAACATGCATTTTTTCTGGGTTTTATAAGAAGTTGATGTTAGAGGATTAAGATGGCGAATTGGTTTTGTCGGATTTTGGTGTTAAAAGGCATGAAAGTACTCAGTTTGCTGCTAAATTACGGTAAGAAGTAGAAAGTGAGGTGTTCTTTAATTGTCAAAGACATGATCGTAGTTCGGTTTGTTTGAAGAATAAGTTGTTTGAGAGAAGTACAGTGAAATACGGGAAAGCTGAGGGACAAAAGTTGAGGATTTAAAATTGGTGAACATCTTTGTTGTTGGTGGTGGAAGAACGAACTACGGCCTGAAAAAGGCTGCCGTACAACGGCTACAATCTCGTAGCGTCGATGGACCAGTCTAATGGCTGGCGATTCAGGGGTGAAGGAAAAAAGGTATGGGCCAAAATCCGAAAGGCCCATTGAAAAGGTTGAAAGTTAATCGAAGCCCAATCCTGACCCAAGAATTCTGGACTCCACCATTTCAAGATAAATGGGGAAGCCTTGAAATGTTTGCTTTCCTTAACGGTCAAGTGAATTCGACATAACTCATTTTATTTTAGTAAATTTTATAAAATAAATTAAGTTATTCATAATTTTAATTTTTTATAAAAAATAATATAAATAATTTTAAATTATTCATTTATAAATAAAATAAACTTAAATAGAATTTAAAGTTAATATTTTAAACTAGATTTAATTTAAATAAATATATATATAATATTATATTTAAATTTAATAAAAAAAATGTTGTGAACACCTCTCGTTAACATGTGTTTTATATATTATTTAATTGCTAAATTTACAAAAATAATAAAATTCACATTATAGTTTAAATTATATATACTCCACTTGTGGCGTCATTGTTACCTTCTTTACTTTATTTTTTAAAATAAAATTATCCACATATTATCCTTTTCATTGTTTTAATCACTTGAAACTGCAATGTCTGGTAAAATCCGAAAATTAGAAGACAAAAAAGAAACCTAGCATTTACACCGGCTTTCCCCGTATATTACATATAACATAAAGTCACAATTCACAAACATCCCTATTCTCCTTAAACACTGCCGCTTCTTCATCTTAGCCTTCAGCAAATCTCACAAGGGTATTATTGTCCCATCACTTCATTACTGTGCCCTAATTCGACCTTTTGCCAACAGATTGATTCACAGAAAGAAAAGAAGATATAATTACAAAACTCGCAACTAGCTGAGTTTTTTTCCTTCTTTTTCTTGCGCATATTTCTCGATTTTTAGGGTTAGGGTTTCGTCATTGGTTTTTCGATTTCGTTAGAGATCTGCGAGAGTTTGGAACTGGGAGCAATTGGCAATGGGAGTTCCTGCGTTTTACAGATGGTTAGCGGAGAAATATCCGCTGATTGTGAAAGACGTTATCGAGGAAGAGCCCGTGGTGATCGACGGCGTCTCGATTCCGGTTGATACGAGTAAACCTAACCCTAATAATATCGAATTCGATAATCTTTATCTCGACATGAACGGGATCATTCATCCTTGTTTCCACCCCGAAGACAGAGTAACCCCTCTCAACCGTTTTATTTTCGAGCATTATATTTCGTTGAAATTGTTAGAATGAATGTAATTTGGTGAATTTGATTTCGTCTCGTGCAGCCTTCGCCTACAAGTTTTGATGAAGTATTTGAGTGCATGTTTGACTACATTGATAGATTGTTTGTTATGGTCCGTCCTCGAAAGCTTTTATATATGGCTATTGGTGAGTACTGAGTAGTACTAATCTTAAGTTGAAAAAGATATTTATTTTTTGACATGAAGATAAAGTATTTATACTTATTTAAACATACTTGCTTTTTATCTGGGAACATTCGGTAGATGGCGTTGCCCCTCGTGCTAAAATGAATCAACAGCGGTCCAGGCGTTTTAGAGCAGCTAAAGATGCTGCAGAGGCGGTATGGTATCTTATCTTTGTGTGGGTAGCTTTTTTTTTTTTTTTTTTCTGAGGGTATTTTGCTATGCTAGATGAAATGTTAGATTATCTATATTTTGTTGGTATAGGTATTTCATATTTTCACGCACTTCAATGAAAAAAATGTCCCAACAAAAGAAGCCAATTTGGTGATAATTTGGTTCTTGTTGACATTCCTTTCTGTAGGCAGCTGAAGAAGGACGACTTCGGGAAGAGTTTGAGAGGGAGGGCAGAAAGCTTCCTCCTAAAGAGGAATCACAACTTTTTGATTCAAATGTTATTACACCTGGCACTCCATTTATGGCCGTTCTGTCAATTGCTTTGCAGTACTATATCCACCTTAGATTAAATTATGACCCTGGATGGAAAAATATCAAGGTGGTATCAATGTTATGGATCCTTGTTTGTTTACTTTATGTTGTTTTTGCTTTCTTTTGACATGGTGGAGTTTTTTTTTTTTTCCTCCCCACATACTCTCATCTTTCGAAGGTTATTCTATCTGATGCAAATGTTCCTGGAGAAGGGGAGCATAAAATTATGTCATATATTCGACTCCAAAGGAACCTTCCTGGTTTTGATCCAAACACACGCCATTGCCTCTATGGTTTGGTATATTTCTCCCTTCAGTATTTCCTTACTGGATTTCAATTATTCTTGTTAAATTTTATGCATGTGTTCTATTTATTTTCTTTGGCTACTTTAATGGACTAAAATAGTTGACTCTGTTATTTGATGACACTTGACAGGATGCTGATTTAATTATGTTGGCCCTGGCCACCCATGAAGTTCACTTTTCGATCCTCCGAGAGGTTTCTGTGTTTTTTTTTTTTTTTTTTTAAAACTTGGAGAAATCTGTTTATTTGAGAATCATTATTAACAGCTGGAATATTTTCTGATGATATGCTTTTCTTGCATTATTTGACTTCCATCTGGTTTTGTTTATTTTACTCATATATAGGAATAAGTGGATATTGCAAGTTATATAGTTTTTTGAAGAATGTTTTATCCTTTTATTATCCTGTTCCCTATAGGCCTGCAAGTAACAGATGTTATTGAATACTTTCAGATTGTCTTCACCCCTGGACAAGATAAATGCTTCCTATGTGGTCAGATGGGCCATTTAGCGGCAGATTGTGAGGGAAAGGCAAAGAGGAAGGCTGGAGAATTTGATGAGAAAGGAGATGAAAAAGCTGTGGCCAGAAAGCCATACCAGGTAATTTTTCAATTGAATTTACATTTGAATTAATTATAATAAGACCCTTTGATAAATTACTACTTGTCATTTGCTTCATCTTTGCAGTTTTTGAACGTATGGACGCTTAGAGAGTATCTGGAATATGAGATGAGGATCCCCAACCCACCTTTTGAAATTGATTTAGAACGCATTGTGGATGATTTTATATTCATTTGCTTTTTTGTTGGCAATGATTTCTTGCCTCATATGCCTACTCTAGAGATTCGTGAGGTTTGTATATGATTGAAGTTATTAGTTCACTATCAGCTTATATTTTTATAATGATTTTGTGAATGGAAACTAAAGGTTTCATAGATGAAACTGAAGTTATAATGGTGACCTTTCTCTCTTTTCCATTTGTTAATTTACAGGGTGCAATCAACTTGTTAATGGCAGTATACAAGAAGGAATTTAGGTCATTGGGTGGTTATTTGACAGATGGAAGCCAGGTGCCTGTTACTCTTACTTGTGTCACTACGTATCATTTTAATCATCAAGTTTCACGTAAATTAATTGCTTTTGGCTTCTTATTTTCTGTTTCAGCCAAATTTGAGGAGGGTAGAGCATTTTATTCAGGCTGTGGGATCATATGAAGATAAAATATTCCAGAAAAGAGCACGATTGCATCAGGTGTGTTGAGTTCAGGATCAATATGATTCTCTTTCATTTAAACCAATTGTCATTGAAGTTTGGCTGTGTTTCATTTTTCTCTGTTCTATGCCGGTTTCATACAGCGTCAAGCGGAAAGAATCAAGCGTGAAAAAGCACAAGCTAGAAGAGGAGATGATGCAGAGCCTCAAGTTCAACCTGATTCTCTGGTTGCAGTTGCTAGATTTCATGGTTCCCGTCTTGCCTCAGGCCCTGCTCCTGCACCATTTCAGCAAACAATGGAGTTTAACGGTAATGGATCCTCTAGCCGGCCGCACAAATCACAGCGTTTATCTTCAGAGGCCACTATTGGTGCTGCCATTGTGGAAGCAGAGAATAGTATTGAAACAGATGTATGTTTTCCTGCTTCAGGAGAGGCACTTTAATGTAGTTCTGACTCCTTCAGCCATTCAGGACTCATATTCCATGGGCTAACCTATGATTTGGTATGAGCCTTGCTGGCGAGGAGTTAAGAGAGTATTATCTATCCTGCTATATATTTGTTCTGGACTGTTGTATGCCATAATTATGGTGCTTACTATGCATTCTTTCTTCTCATTGGCATCAGGTAAATGAGAACAAAGAAGAATTGAAAGCTAAACTTAAGGAGTTGATCCGTGAAAAAGCTGATGTCTTTAACTCCCAAAATCATGAGGAAGACAAGGTTTGATTATGATGTTATTTATTCTTAAGTAATTTATGAATTTTTTTTTTCTCAGTTTCAACTAATATTTTGGGTATAGGCAATAGCCCGGTTTTGAAACTGAGCTTGAATTATTTGTTTTTTCTATTTTCAAAATGTATGCTGCCCCCACCCTCCTTATCTTTCTGCCAAACAGAAATAATTCATATTGATTCTAATTGTATGTAACGTTCAATGGGCTTGACTTAATTTTGGCAGTTGAGAGGTGCTTGCATGCACCCATAATATCGAACAATCTTTGTTTTTTCTCTTATCTCTTTTCTTCTCGGGATTTGTTTGCTGTTTTAGTCCTTGACTTGCATTTTAGCTGCTTAATGACTGTTTGATCTTGTGTCAGATTAAACTGGGACAGCCAGGTTGGAAAGAAAGGTATTATGAAGAAAAGTTTTTAGCAAAAAGTCCGGAGGAGATGGAAGCAATACGGAAAGATGTTGTGAGTATTAATGAATTTTTGTGAGGATGTTGTGTATCACGTTTCTGAATTATTTCTCTGATAATCTTATATGCTGGAGCTTCTTTTGTGTAGGTTTTGAGGTACACAGAAGGTCTATGTTGGGTCATGCACTACTACTATGAAGGGGTTTGTTCTTGGAGGTGGTGAGTTCCTATTACATTTATTCTTTTTCTACCACTGGTTGTAAAGGAAGTTTGTGCAGGCTTTTTGGTATTAATTTTTCTATTGTTTTCCCTTTTGGAACACTTTAGATGGATACTTTTGTCTGATTGGATTCTTCTCTATTCGCTTTTCTTAATTCCACCCCCCTGCCTTGGGTCACTGTCACTATTTTTATAATTGGTCTTATTGGACATTTAGTCTTTTGTTATGTCTATCAGGTTGTGGTTTATTTTTGAATCATTTCTTATTGCATGTTATAGTTTTGTGCTTAGAATTAGTCATCTTATTCCTTTTAGTAGACTTTTTTCAGCCTCGTTATGCTTTGTTTTGGTGAGAATGATTTGTTGGTCAGGATCTCATCCTTCTACTTTAGTACAAATCAGTCACTGTGCTGCCACTGAATTTTGTTATTCCAGGTTTTATCCTTATCACTATGCACCCTTTGCTTCTGATCTAAAGGATCTTGGTCAGCTAGATATTCAGTTTGAGATGGGCACCCCCTTCAAACCATTCAATCAGTTATTGGGGGTTTTTCCTGCTGCAAGGTACTGTTACTTGTTTCAACTGTGTTCTCCTTGAAAGTTTCAGAGCCAGTAGGATACTAATAATATGTTTCCTTTGCAGTGCCCATGCACTTCCTGAACAGTATAGAAAACTGATGACTGATCCAAATTCACCTATTATTGATTTTTATCCGACTGGTATACATTTTCACGCATTATATGTAGTTCTTCTTGTTTTCTTTCGTAAGATCTGGAATTTGAACTAGCTCTTTCTATCAGATTTTGAAGTTGACATGAATGGGAAGCGGTATTCGTGGCAGGTAAGTTTATCTTTTATTCTTATTTGGTTTAGTTTCATATGCCAAGTGGTTTGTAGAAAGTCTGTTGGTTTACTCAAGTGGAAAGTTGATCTATTTGCTGTTGTTGTCTGAAGGGTATTGCAAAATTGCCTTTCATTGATGAGGAGCGCCTTCTTGCAGAGGTTGCAAAAATAGAACATACTTTGACGGTATGACACTATTGTCAAGTCACCATTTCATGCGAGTCTTCTACTCTCTCTCCTTGTGTTAAGAATCTATGTGTTCTTTTGAATTTTGTTTTAGCTGTCTCTTTAAACGCTACAATTTTATGCAGGAGGAAGAAGCAAACAGGAACAGTATAATGTGTGACATGCTCTTTGTGGCAGCATCACACCGTCTCTCAGAACAGATCTTTTCTCTTGACAATCGTTGCAAACAATTGACAGATAGTCAACGGATTGAAGTCAAGGAGGAAGTCAAACCTGATTTGAGGTTTGTGTTGGAAGGCTTTAATCATTATACTTTCATATTGTTACGGTTCTGCCCCCTTCCCCATTCTTGTTTGATGATGTTTTGATGTTTTTAGTGTTATTTTGGGCTGTTTTCGAAATCAAAGTAGTCTGTTGAATACTCATTGTTCTAATTTTATTCGTCTTTGAATGCACTGCCATACAAGCTTGTTCATCATTCTGTTATTGTTGGGCTATTTGTGCTTTATATTTTGGTATTAATCCTTTTAACCTTAAATCTAGTTGATATGCTGCTTTTGCTGTCTATGAAGACAAATGCGGGCAGGTGTGGATATGTTTGTGTCATTGTGTGTTGAGGCATTAATATTTATGACATGGTTCAGCACGCTTGTCTGCATTTATGGTCTCGTAATATAATTTAGAATTCAAGCTTTCTTGACTACTTCGCATGCTAAATAGTGAGTTTAGGATATGCTCCCACTTTTTTCCTCTCTGATTTATTTAGGTCTGGATGCAGTGACGGGATGAATGGTTACATATCCCCTTGTAGTGGGGATACTCACCCTCCTATATTCAGGTCTCCAATCAAGGATATGGAAGATATATTGGCCAATGAAGTCATGTAAGTTTCAATTATTGATGCTTTTCTATTTATTGATCATATGCACGGGTCTGGTTATTAAATACAGATACATTAAATTTCCTTTTTTGGACGCCTGCTTTCCAGATGTTGTATATATAGACTTCCAGAAACTCATAAGCACATCACCCGCCCCCCAGCTGGAGTTTTATATCCTCCTAAGGTATGTAGCATTTGTCTTCTGATTGACAGTAGATGTAGTTTTTTAATTTCTTTTAAAGTAATGCTATATTATCTGTAATTTCATCTAGTTTTTCCTGTTTTGTATTATCTGAACTTAGCTATTGATTGAATCATTTAAGTAATTTGGAAATGTTGGACAAATTTTCTAAATTTGTAAGTATGAGATAGGACTGATTGAAACAGCTGACTTTTGTTGAAACCCAGCTTACTTATCATATTCCTCACAAAGTTTCCTTTATGGGAAACTCAAGATCTTCTCCATGGCATTATTGGAGCACTTTCTGGAAAAATAGTCTCCATACGCTTGTATGAAATATCCTCAAAAAGTCATGCAAGAAGCAAATTTTAGTATAGGCTTTTTCTATTGACAAAAATACACCAAAAGGGTGAAAAGGAAGTTAGGATAATTTTTATGCAAACTAGCTTAAAGTTTAATAAATGAAAACAAATGCTTACCATGGTTGATTATTATTTAAAATATATGTGTTCCAATATTCTGCTTCACAGATGGTGCAATTCAGTGATTTAAAACCTGAACCTGTGTTATGGCATGAAGAGTCTGGGAGGAGACCTTGGGAAAATGGAAGGCAGGGACAGGATCCTCATCTGATGGAAAGGTCAATGTTTAAAGACTGTATATACTTTTGTTTCTCAAATTTCTTTTTTTCTTGCCACACTCCATGTCTTTTACTGCGAGATAACATATACCAAATGGTTTACAATACGTTTTGCTTTTCATTTCAGGCACAACCTTCCAGGATCTGTTGGCCATAGGTTCGGGGAGGCATCACACAGACTCATTGCTAATAGCTTACAGTTGAACGCAAATCATAATCGGTTCAGTAATAATATGCAGGCTCCACCGCTGCCATATGTCAGCTCTACCTATATCCCACCAGTCAATTCATACGTAAATTATGGGTTTCATAACCAGGGACAGCCTAGAATGGTTCCTCCTGGACAAGATTTTTCTAGTGCAGGCTACCCTGTATCTGAGAATCCTTCTTTCCGTCCTCCGTATGCTCATGGCTATAACGAACCCTATGGTTCTCCTCAAGAGTACCAAATAGATAACCAAGCAGTCGCCAATAACTTGCACTACCCTCCGAGACATTATCAGAATGGTGGATCAAGGCACATGGCGAGGCCTACCGATGCTGGTCCTTATCGTACTCATCGAGGTGGTAATGATGGCAACCGGAGGTACCGGTCACCTGGAAATGACAGTTATCAGCACTGGGGTGGCAGAATGGCTCCTCAGGACAACCAGAATGTTTCTAGAGGGTATGGCCTACTTCAACAGGGTGGAGTTAACCAATCTCATCATCATCATCAGCAGCAGCAGAGGGGAGACCATCATCAGCAAAGAGGGAGCCAGCCACACAGGGGCTATGGCTATCAACATGGCAGCAACCAACAGCATAGGGGTAATCAACAACAGCGAGGGAACCCATTTTCTGCATTAGACAGGAATAGGCATTAGGAAGCCCCCCCCCAGATTTTCACCATTTGAGAATTTTTACTGAAAGATCCTTTTAACTGCAATTAGGCCTTGATGTTCGAATTGTTGTATAATAGTTGTCCGAGTTTACCTGATATGTCTTTCCCTTTCGTATTCAAGCATCATTTATTTTAGGTTTTTTTTTTTTTCTTTTTAAAATTATTATTATTTATGTTGTATTGTTGCCTGAGATGTTGGAAGGTAAATGAGCTGGAAAAGGAATTATGTACGTTACATTAAAAGTTTTTGTTTTGTTTTCTTTCCTGTTACATTAAATGGTTTCAGGATGCAGAATTTGCTCCTTTAGTCTGTTAGATTGATGTGGGGCTGCATTGTAAAATCGGCGCGGTGGTATTTGTTGGGAAGGTAGGACTAGGTTGTTGGTTGAAGACTTCAATGGAGAAGCTGGCCTAAACTTACAAATGTTCTTTAGGAATGGGTTGTTAGTTACCAAAAGCCGATGCCTATGTGGACACCACTGTCAGAGGATTATAGATAGGTATGGCATTGTCACTGTTCGTTGGGGAGGATCTTGTTGAAGTTAAAAACTTTGTTTGCCTTTAGCAACTGAAGCAATTATCTGCTATTACGAAGTTGAAGGCAGGACGCTGACCGTTTAGAAAGTTCTCTGGATTTGCTATTTCCAGATTATTAACCTATAACTAAAATATTGACAAAATACAATAGAATATAAAAAATAATTAAAACAAAAAAATATAATATAACATGAAAAAATAATAGAAATAATTTGAATAATATCTGAATATTTTAAAACTAATATAATATAAATAATTTATATATTAAAATTTATATAAATATAAAAAATATTAAATATAATTATAAGAATATATATATATATATATGTAAACACGATACGTTAAATTTACATCATATTAGCAGGAAATAAAAAGAATTTTTTTTTTCTGGAGGTGAAAAAATTATGATTCAGCGACTTTATTGTATATAAACTCTTCTACTGATCTAAAATCATGGAAAACAAAACATGTTATTCTTTATAGTAACAGGCCCTTGGCCTTGAACTTGTAACTTCAAAATAAAACATATCAACGATTACGTACGCTGTTAAGCAAGGCAGAA
>JBBYHM010000020.1:2609043-2633460 GCA_038381775.1 Adansonia rubrostipa | reverse complement strand
ACAGGCCCTTGGCCTTGAACTTGTAACTTCAAAATAAAACATATCAACGATTACGTACGCTGTTAAGCAAGGCAGAACACGGGTTTGTCTGTCTGCGACATTAAACATTTCGAGTTCGACGGACTCGAGAAAAAGCTTTACGATAAAACATTTTCGTACCATTTTCATGCCCTAGAATTTTGCTCTTTGCCTATCAACTTGTATAATTCCTTGGTTCCAACAATGGCAGTAGCTTCATCTGTTTGACTCTTTTTTCCCTCCCCCGAAGTCAGACATTTTTTTTTTTCATGTGAAAACTTTTCTTCGATGTCTTTGCTGTGTTTTTTTTTATCATGGCGGATCCGATTCATTTTGCTGCAAAACAGGCAAGGCAAGACACGTCTGCCATATACAATGTTCCTCTCGAGGATTCCGAAATGCACAAGGTCGAATACGAGGTATTACATTTTTCCCTTTGATGGACTATTTGAGAATGTTGACCAACCTTTCTACAATTTTGGAATTTGGGGAATTTCTTAGCTAGGATTCTTTAATATTCTGATTGTACGTTTACAGGCTCATGGACTGGTGGTTAACAGAGAGCCAAAATTTACAAATTTCGTTGAGGTTAGTGAAATTTCCGATATCGTTTTAAATCTGTTAACTTTTTTTTTTTTGGGGGTGATATCCTTTTATACTTAAGGAAATGTTGAAAGAGTACTAAAAGTTTCAGCTTTAATCTTTTTAATTAAGGCTTCATAGAAGAACCCAAAAGAAACTGGCAAGAAAATTCAAGCAAAGATATAGACTTTAGTTATGCATTTGCTTAAAAGTTTTTGCTTTAATTTTTTGATCAATCGAGGCTCTAGAGAAGAAACCCAAAGGAAATTACCATTCAAGAAATATAAAAGCAGGGCAAAAATTTTAGGTATGCAATTACCGAATATTTCAAGTCGATAGTTATATTGTTAATTTTATAAAAATTGCAGTCTTTGTTTTGTCATCTCTTTTTCTATCATCGTTACCCTTCGAATTGTTACTCGTGGCCCCAGGTTAGTCTTTTGTCACTTTTGGCAGGCTATAATAGAGAGAATGGGGGAAGTGGAGAAGCTAGACCAAACATGATTTTGCATCAAACAGGGATTGTGCTATTTGTGTTAAATTATCCCAATTGTTTGCTTCTTTTTTCTTTGTACAAAGAAGTATGGGATAAGAGATTATAAATATTAAAATTTGAATCTAAATTTGTTGAATATTACCTTTTAAATACAATCGAATGAAGTTATTGAATTCAACTTTGAATTCAATTGTTTCCTTCTTTTTGGTGTTATTGTAACTTTGTTCTTAGTTAAATGTATTAAAGGTATGTAAAGGTTTTTTTTTTTTTGGTTCATAGTTACATTCTACTCTCAATTAGCGTGGACTTGGACCAAAAAAATTGATTGTTTGAAATTAATAAGACCATCCGTAGTCCGAATTGAAAAGGGACTCAAAACTTTTTTGGTCATAATCACAAAATTACGAACATTTTATGTACCTCATAATGCAGAGAAATACTAGATTTGATGAGCAAGGTCTGTGTTTAAATATTAGGATGACATTCAACAGCTTTCGCCCAGCAAATCAAACTCCTCGTTTATCGGCAAACCAGCCCGGCCCAAACCTGATAGGGGTAAAATCGTCAGTAAAAAAAACCATTGAAAGCCCTAAATCGCCTTTTAAATAGCCCTTCAAGGGCCTCCATTCAACAATCAGAAAGCGGAAGACATCAGCGACGGCTGCAAACAATTTGTTCGCTTTGCAGTCTCTCATTTTCGATTGTGTTTTTCTGTTAGCCATTCTTCCTTCTTCTTCTTCTTCTTCTTCTTTTTCTTATTTTTTTTTAAATTTTTTTGTTGTTGTTTATTCTGCGATTGTAATATTGATTTTATGTTAGTTTGAAAAATGGCGGAAAAGTGAAAGAAAAATCAGATGATGAGATTGGATTAAAATTTCTCACGACGGTCGTCTGAGACACTTCAAAGTGTCTGTCTGATGCATTGATCCAATGTTTCTGATGATTTTCCTTTTATTAAACATTCTTTATATAATCCGGATTCTTATTTTCCTATATATATATATATATATATATATATATATATAAAGGAAGTGGAATTTTGCTGATTTATAGTAAAATTATTTCAATGGGGCTGGGTTCTTTTTTTTTTTTTTTAAATTCAATTGGCACGATGAGGAAATATTAGAATAACATAGAGATTGAGATCGGTCGATCTTTGAAATTCTAAAATTTTAAAGTCCTTTTCATTCTGAGTGCTTTGCATTGATTCGATTTGCGATATTTTTCAATCTTAGATTTCAATTATCTTCTTATTTTTCTTTTCAATTTAATTTGAACTAGCCATTCTAAATCTTCTTTTTTTTTTTTGACAAACATTCTAAATCTCGTTTGAAAAATAAAATAAAATAAAATAAAAATCAGGATTATTACGTTAAGAATTAATTATTTGTATAATTTTTTTTTAGAATGAAGATTCTATGTCTCTAATTATCATTTGAGTTTGGGTAAGATTGAAATTTATAATGAAAAAAGATTATAAAAAGTAAAAACTAATCAACGCTAAAGCATGTAAAATCTAAAAAAGAATAATAATTAGTTGATTCAATTTGACAAATTGTAAATATACAATACTAGGATATGTACCTGCAAAATACATAAATAAATTACTGGAAGAATTTGCTTTGAATAATTAGCAATTAGTTCATCAAACAAGTAAAATATGGAGGATGCGAGAAAAATAAAGAAGCAAGCCAAAAATCCGCCTGTTGAAGAGTTAAGACTTACACGGTACGATTGGTCAAAGAAGTAATAATAGAATATATATTTTGAGAGAAAGAAATAAAATTAAATAATTATAGTATTAGTTTGGTTAAATAAAATAAAATAATTATAAAATTTAAAATTTTAATAAAAGTGATTTAATTTTTTAAAAATAATTTTATATTTAATTTAAAGTCAAAATAGTTTAATAAAAAAATTATAAAATAATTATTTTATAGCATAAATCAATTATTTCGCTAAATGAATATTGGCATTGAACTAGATATGCTGTTAATGATATGAAAAATACAATTTAATATAATTTTATACTGTACCCATTTTATACCCAAACCTACAAATTTCAAACTGCAAAACTCTTACTGCGAAACTTCAGCGGTTGGTTTAGAACGAGCCGCCAAACACTCTTTTTGACCGCAAAAACAACACCATCCATTAACAAGTTGTTTCGGCTGCCAAAACGTAGCCTTTGAAGAGCTACGAGCGCTTTATCAACATCATCATCATCAAGGGAACAACCGAAGCTTCATTCAAAGTTGAATCGCCTAACTTTGACTTTATTTTTCTGGCTAAAACAAAAAGTCATAATATATATATATATATATATATATAATCCAATAAATAATTACTTAATTTGGGAGTAAGCTAAGCTCCCCCACCTGGTAGCAGCAAAGGAGGACTCCAAAAACAGAAGGTCCCCAAATTCAAAATGATCACTTACTTTTTCCTTTTATTTTGCTCAACATGATTCCATTCTTTTTTTGAAGGCCAACAATTAATGTTTATTTGTGAAAATCCCTTTAGTTTTTACCTTTTATTATCAACAACTTAGTGATAATTTTCTTTTAGTATAGTGATTTTATCTCATATATAAAGGCTTTTCAACAGTATATGTGACCATATAAAAATAACAATTTATAAAAAATAGACTCTTTCTTTTTTATATATAGTTTGATCCTTTTTAATGCAAGATAAATAAAAAAAAATTGGTTAATGGATAACTCAATTCTTTTAATGTAGAATGAATGAATAATTCTATTAATGGATGTTGTTTTAAAATAGTTAAAATGTTTATTATTTTAAAAAATTGCATTTAATTCATTAAATTCAAAAATAAATAACACATTAACTTTACATATTTTTTCAAATAGACTATTATTTATTTTTCTTTTTGATAATTTGTGGGTGAGGTGAGGTTGTTAGGGTTTGAATCCTAACTCTCATGCTTGGCTATGCCAAGAGATTGTTATGATTGTTAACTAATATAATTTATACACTTATTAACATTTCATAAGTAAATAAAATAAAAAAAACCCACGGTGGAAGTCAATGGTTTAAGTTGTTTTCGTTTTGGTGGTCCGTAATGAAGCCGAAAATTGAAGTGACATCAGCGATGTGGATTTGTTTTTATTGCCGTCTTGAATAACCGTCATGCGTGTTGACTGTTTACAATTTAAGGACAAGTGAAGTCAAAGAATATTTTTGGATACATTTAATTTGAATAAGAAACAAAAAGGAAAGAAAAGAAGCTTGAAAGTTATCCAAACAAAAGAATATATATATATATATATATATATATATATATATATAAAATATGTTTTTGAAGTTTAATTTAAGTCACATTGATGGCTGAAGGAAACTTCAAAAATTGATATTCCCAGCCATCATCTGGCAATTTTGCCTCTCAATTTCTATTTTGGCTGCCTTTTAGGTGTTCTTTATAAAAACCTTATTTTATAATAATTTTTTTTAGATAAAATAAAAGGAAACATTTTTTTTAAAAAAAATCTCATGCAAAGATTCTGTTTAAGAGTTATTCTTTAGCCGCCTTCAATTTGCATGCTAGAATTGTAATTATTAAATAAATAATTACAGCAATCGAAATTATATCATTTATTTAAATATTTTAAAAAAAGGGAAAAAAATAAAACGAGAGGGGCAAAACAGACAATGCGAGTTGACCAGAAAAATCAAACACAAACTCAGACACGGCGGGCGGGACTTGAATGTCTTGTCTTCGGGTCCTTGGCTTCCAAATTCGAATATCGCTTGTTTCAGACTAAACTAAACTCTATTTCGCAGAAGATATATATATATATGTATATATATATATATATATATATTTCATTTACTGAAAGTCAAATAAATCTCCTCAAAAGGAAAAAAAAAATCCATAATTCAAGTCCCCCATGCTTTGCCTTAAATCTTAATTAAGCGTGTTTTTTTAAATCCTGAGGGAAAAGTCTCGCCTTGTTTTCAATGGTGTTTGGTCAATGGAACATTTATTATTATTATTATTATTAGAATTTTCATATTATATATTCTTCTTTTGTTTTTTTTTTTTAAATTTCTTTTTCAGCTTCATCCTTTACTGTAACTCTGCCTGACTCAGTCCATTTTCTTCTTCTTTTTTTCTTACTAAACGAAACATTTCTTTGATTTTTTTTCTTTAATCTCGTGCAGTTCGTTCCCCTTAATTCAGCTTATATCTGTTTAGCAGGTTTGTTCTTGGTGTGGAAATTGTTTCCATACCATCTTCTGATCGTAAAACCATCTATTAGTATACGTTTCTTTTTCTATTTTTTTTCCTTTTCTTTTATTTTTGGGATTGATTTTACGTTTGGTTGGTAAAATCCGAAGAATTCTCTTGTTTCTTTCTGCAGATGACAAGTTACGGATAATTTTGAATATTGATTTTGGTTTTAAAACTATCTTTAGCTTTGGTGTTCTGGATTTTCTATGGAAAATCTTTGATTGCAATGTTCTGTTTTTTTCTTTTTTGATTCACAAATTTCATCACGAGCCTGGACTGGACTTACTCTGGTTCTGCTTTTTATTTTTTTATTTTTTCAGTTAAATTCTTCCTTTTAGGATATAAATTGGGTAATTGTTAGAGACTAATTGAAGCATTTGAAGAATAATGGGTGGTGTTTGCTCTGCTGGAACAAAGGAGCGGACTACGAAGCATGAACAAAAGACGACCAGAGGATTTTCAGAGAAGCTCAAGTCAAAAGAGAGCTTTGGTAAGCAAAAAGGAAAGTCGAATTCAGGTTCCTATACCAATGGTGATGCTTTTGACAAAGCACGGCAGAGACACTATTCTGGCGACTTTGGGTTGCAATTTTCCCGGGAATTGAAGCCATCAACACCCGCAAAGGCAGCAGCTTCCAAGGTATTGCTTTGCTTTGACCATATTGTTTGTAGTGGAAATGAGCTTCCAATGTTGGCATTATGCTGATTCAAACTTTGAATGGAAGAGCAATCAATGGGCAAAGGAACAGTTTGAAGAAACAATGTTGAAGATGGAGGATCGAAATTCATATCTATCTACCCATAGAACATATAAGATCATATCAGCTAGAATTGAACTTTTCGGTTGCCTATTGGCTTGTCATCTCAATCCAAGTTTCATTTCATATTGGACTTTTATCTTTGAGAATGCCTGTTTTTGCAAACAACAATGGCATTGGCATGAACTAAAATCTGCAATTTCTTTACTCATGTTCACTTATTTCTGCATTGTAGGTTTCTTACAAAAGCTCATTTCTAGGAAGAGCTGGGATTGTAGGCCTAGAGAGGGCAGTCGACGTTCTAGATACACTCGGAAGTAGCATGTCAAATTTGAATGCTGGAAGCGGCTTTGTTACTGGCCTGGCTTCTAGAGGGAATACGATATCTATATTGGCATTCGAAGTGGCTAATACAATAGCTAGAGGAGCAAATTTGTTGCAGTCACTTTCAGAGGAAAACATTCAATTCCTCAAAAAGGATGTCTTACATTCAGAAGGAGTACAAAAGCTAGTTTCTTCAAACATGAAGGAGTTGCTAAGTATTGCTGCAGCTGACAAGAGGTAGGTTACTTCTTAACAGAAAATGGTTGCTTTTTCTCCAAGGTTTAAATTGTTCTCTTTGCACTTAATATCTTATTATAACAGTCTATACTTTGGCACATCTAGGGATGAATTGGATATTTTTTCACACGAAGTGATTAGGTTCGGAGATCTATGTAAAGATCCACAATGGCATAACCTTGGCCGATACTTTTCAAAGTAAGGTAGATTCTTTTTGGTAGCATTTACTTTCAGCTTACGTTGCTGATGTTTACTGATGGAGAAATATATATATCTTGCTGCTGTCACCAATCTGTCAGACTAGATATAGACAATACATTTCATCAACAAGCTAGAGCTGAGGCAGAAATGACAATGCAAGAACTAACTTCACTTGCTCAGCATACTTCTGTAAGTTTCTATCGTCCTTTAATTTTGAGCTTTGCCCCTCTATCTGATATGGTGTTCATACTTCATACATTAGGTTTGGAAAGATTTTTTTTAGATCCTTTATTGAATGAATGGTTTGGAATGTTGTTCATAAATTTTTAAAAGTAAATACATCTACTTCAAGAATCTAATGAATGTTTACATTTGTAGGAATTGTACCACGAATTGAATGCTCTGGACAGATTTGATCAAGATTATAGGCGAAAGCTTGAAGAAGTGGAGGCCCTAAATCTCCCTAAAAGAGGTTAGGCATGAATGATTCTTTTCTTGTTCCATCTTTCTTTTATGTGCCTATGGATGTATGCAGAAATTCAATCAATTTATATCTTGATAAAACTTGCAAATGGTTGATTTTTTTTTTTTCTCTTATTAACAGCTCCTAGTTCATTCTCTCGGTATCATTTGTGTTTCTGATAATTGCTAGAGATCTGCTAGCCAGGAATGTAGCTATTTACCTAACAGCTAATTTTTTTGAATTGTAGGGGAGAATCTCATGATCTTACAAAGTGAGCTAAAACAACAAAGAAAGCTTGTAAGGAGTTTGAAAAAGAAATCTCTTTGGTCTAGAACTTTGGAAGAGGTATTTAACTACAAGCTGCTTTATAGTTGTCCGTGAAGCTTTTAGCATTTCAAAGGAGTATTTTTGGCCTCGTACAACTCATTCAATACGTCTTTTCTCGATGTTAGTGATGGTTGATTTTTATGACTATCACTACTAGCAATGTGCTGAATATGGAGTCTACTTCGTTTACGGAAAAATGATCAACATCATTCAATTTCAGCATCTGTATATGCAATAAATGTTTGCTTTGCCAGAGACCCATTATGCAACCGTTCTTGACTGTAATTTTTTTTTTTCATTGCAGATCGTGGAGAAGCTTGTTGATATTGTTACTTATATTCACCAGGCAATCTTTGAAGCCTTTGGAGGTAATCATGTAGATTCAACTCCTATCAAATGATTAGTGTGAGGAACATCATACATGTTATTTGATGTTTTACTATGTCTTATCGATGTAATTTTCAACTTACAGCAGAGATGACATCAGTTCGAAAGGAAACTACTGAAAACCCTCAAAAACTAGGTGTTGCTGGACTTGCATTACACTATGCTAACGTAATTCATCAGATTGACAATATTGTAAGTCAATGGCCTTCTTTTTCTGTTTTCTACTTTGTCATTTGCATGTTTACCTTATTTCCACTAGCAGTCTAGGCCTTCCATCAGCTTGGATTAAATTGCATTTATATGTTATAGGCAGCCCGGCCAGCCTCCCTTCCTCCCAATAGCAGGGACACATTGTACCATGGATTGCCACCCACTGTTAAGAAAGCTTTAAAATCCCGATTACAGTCCATTGACACCAAGGAAGAGGTATATCTTTTTTTCTTTAATAGCATTGTTGTGATCCATTCTCATATAAACTTCGATCTTCGTTTCTTGAATTCATCATTTTTTTTCTTTTTCTGCTCCGTTTAGCTTGAGGGTTGCTTGTTTATTATGTGCTTGTTTGCCTGATAAACACCATCACTTAATTGCTCGCCATTTTTGCAGCTTTCAATTTCACAGGTCAAGGATGCGATGGAAAAGACACTAGAGTGGCTTGTTCCAGTTGCCGCAAACACAATCAAGTAGGTTATACTAGTTTAGATTCAATTTATTTGAGAAAGGTTGCTTAAATTTTTCATCTGAAATTAAACCACAAACATTTTTTTTTATCTCATTGATATTATTCCTAAGTAATATTTGTTTCTTTCTTTTCATTTTGATGCAATTTGCAACAGAGCACATCAAGGTTTTGGTTGGGTTGGAGAATGGGCCAACACTGGGTTAGTCAAAGGCTTGTCTATATCTCTATGTGCACATTTTCACATGAAAGTCCATCTAGATTTTAGTTGAAATGTTTTGGTATTTACATCATAACAATGAGGTTTCCTGGTGTTTGTTCTTGTTTGACAGCAATGAATTTGGAAGAATAGCAGCCCAAAATATTACCCTCACCCGCCTTCAGACATTTTATCATGCGGATAAACATAAGACAGATGCATACATCCTTGAAATAGCGGCATGGCTTCATCATTTGATCAGCTTAGTGAAACAAAGAGATCATGGCTTCAAGCCTCAGCCGGTTCGATCTCCTACTTATAAAGGTTTGGTTTTTCACTACAATATGCAGCGATTTCTATCCTTCAACGGTGGTACGAAGGCCCACAGGATTGAACTTTCTCAAGAAGACAGAAACTTATTAAACAAGGTGGCCGGGAGGAGATTGGTTCCAGGAATTAGCAAAAGTCAGGAACTTCCTTTAGGCAAAAACAAACGGATCAAAGTTTGGGCATTAAGTAGGAGTGCTGGGAACTCTCCTGATAGGAGTTTTAGGGCAAGAAAGATTTTGAAGCATCCACAAACGAATATATTGGATGTCATTGATGGTTTACATCTCGCATCCTAAGATTCATTTTGTCTAATTCTGTTTGTATATGTTACCCTGCGAGATTTATTCTAGACTGTATATAATACCTTAAATATATAATATACATGGCGCTAATTTTATTGAAATGGTGTTATTATTGTCTGGGTTCTTGGGCAGAGGTGCGCGGTTTTGGCGTCCCCGGAAGCGACTGGAAAAATGCTCCTACGATGCTCATAATAAAAGGATTCTATTTCCTATACCTGTTGGCACCCAAAGGCAGCAAAGCAATTTGGTTACCAGCAGCAATAGGAGCCCAACGATCTACAGCAGAGCATTAACCAGCCGCCTTCAGGCTTTAATCAACCATATTCCACTATAAACCAGCCATTTTCTACCTTCTATCAGCCTCTTCGGAGATGGTACCCAACAGGGCTCACTTTCATAGGAAGTCACGGCCTTTTGATAGTGGGGTTTCAAAGTAGGACACTTGGATTCAAGGTGGCGTTGTGGTTTCTCAAATTTGATGGCTTCCTTTGGGTTTCTGTTTTAGAACCTGCATTGCAAACTGATGAAACAACAAAACTACTTACTTCTGATGTCTATCCCCCGATTATTTGAAGTAACATACTACATTAGACATTTCGGTCAAGATCCCTTCATTCATACAGGCTTCTTTAACATACGATCAACTCTCTCAAAATTCCTTCGGAAAAAACCTACTAAAAATTTCAACTGGATATACTCATTATTCCTTCTAGATTGGGATCAGGTGGTAAAGAGTGGAGTGCCGACTTGTCGCAACCAGGCCTTGGGGTGGACACCCATCTCACAGAACTTGTGAGTAATAACCACTCATCATATTCCGTTTACTGCCTGAAGGATCATGCTCTCCTCCGTACTACCGCATCTATTTTATAGGAGACATCAGCTCCTTGCTTCCCTCTCTGGTCAATGTGGGGTTAAAGATTAGACTACACCGCAATTTTTAAAACTAGCTTAGGCTTTTAAATTTAATTATTTGGTCACTTATCGCTAATTGGTGCAAACTGATTAGAAAAAACGAACTGCTAATGTGTATAAAAAAAAAAAATGAAACAATGACCTCCCGGGATTGTTTCTTCCACTTTTGATGACATTCTCAGGCATTGGAGCTTCATCCCTTGCAGAAATGGTTGATGGGTCATACTTTTCGACACCTCAACTCTCAGGTACAGTTCTTGCCCAAGATTACTATTTCTCTGCATCCTGTGACCTCACATTCCACATCCCCTGGCTATCCAATGCAATTCGATCAGTGTTGTTATTTCCAACCCTTTAACCCTTTTATTCATACATGAGTCCAGGTTGATTTTTTATTTCACATTCACAAATAGGCATGTTAGATCATGCATTTCATCTATCTACATCGACAGATAAATAGATTGACCTATAAGTTCACACATGATATCTTTTTATACATAGTGATGATATCAACTCATATGACCATTTTCGATTCGGTGAAATAAAAAATAAAATAGAAATTAGCTTTTGGAGAGATGGCTGAGTGGTGATATCTCCAGTCTTCAAAACCAGTATAATTCGAAACCAAGAACTATCGAGGGTTTGAATTCCTCTCTCTCCTTTTGCTCGACGAATAGATTTCGTCCATGACGATGGGTAAAACTGCTCGTTTGTAATTAACATACAGCAATTAATAACATGTACAAAATTGTGAAAAACATAGTTCAACTCAATTTTTGCCAGTCGTCAAAACCTTAATTGTTGATCTAGAAACAGCATCAATCGTGTTATATCCCGCTGCGTTGCTTTCATCCCACACGCTCCAATCCATTCTGCAAATAAGATTCTACCAGTTTCATTAGATGCACGACTTAGCAATGCTGAATTTGCAAAAGATTGAGCGACGTAGCTTTACCCAAACACAAAAAAGTTAAACCCATCAATTTGCCATGTTTGCACTTCTGGCAGAGGATTCTGAAAGACAATGTGGTAGAAATCTTGGCATAGGACATCTATATGATGGAGATGCCTAAAGAAGGAAGAGTAGCAGTTGGTCTGTCATGAATGATATCAGGATTTGGTACATTATTGAGCTGGAAGAAGTCTAGTAGCTTTATTGTAAATCTTCTATCTCTTTTCCAGGAACATCACATTATTCTTAAGAATAAGTGTGCAAGAAATATCCACGCTTTCTAACCAAGTTGGCTTGGCTCTTCTTGGCTGTTCCCACCACTAGCTCACTGTTCTACAAGGAGGCAAGCTTTCTTAATCCTTGCATTTTTCATTTGTTCTTTCTCTAGGTACTGGAATATATACTTTGGATTAGAAGTTTTACCAGTTCTAATTATGTTTTCAACTCAGGAATTTGAAAAGATCAAGAAGGCACTAAAGAACTTCAGGTTGGACCATGCGGTGAGTAGGGAACAAACAAATGACAAGGGTGAGAATATGTATTGTCAAATCCGTATGGCTCAGTTTGCTAAAGAGCTCTGGGAATTGCTAAAGAAAGATAACACCTATGTCTATATGTGCAGGCTCAAGGAAATGGAAAAGCGAATTTGATGACATTATGATCTCTTTGGCTGCCAAGGATTGTAATTCCTACTACGTACCTGCAGATTTGATCTCATCATTTTCAAAATAATTATTTGATGATCTCCTAACTTTTACTTCTTCCAAGTATTGATTGGGTTGAATATAAGAGACAATCGAAGAAAGCAGAAGAGTGCAATGTTGAAATCTACTGATCTTTGGCAGCATTATGTTTGCATAGAGGATTTTGCCATTGTCATTTCTTCCCTTCCCTCTGAACCATTTTTTATTTACTTCTTTAAAGCAAGAGTTGAATTATCAGCTGATCTCGTAAATTGTTACCTCAAGATAGGTTGTATAGTGCAAAATTGAAGGATATATGTCCTTTTCACTGTTTCTAGCTTGTGAAATGTTGCTTTCCGAATCATCTTTTAACACTTGGTGGTCGTCATCTGAGAAACTTAGATCTTTCACATTCAATCAAATTACTTGATGGAAAGGTGCAATGCAAGGGTTCACACAATCGCTGCCTGAGAACCCCTGTATGTGAGTTGGTTTGGATAAGTTATAACGGACTCTTCAATTCCCCGTCGTTTAAGGCGGTGGCTGCGCCTGACATTTTCAAAACAAAAACTATTTGTTTAGCTTTACTCCAATGAAATTTCACCACTTATAAGCTGAGAATTTGAGATATCTTAGTTGGGGCTCTATATTAAAATATTTTCGAGGGCAAATATTCGAATAAAAATTCTTCCGAGTTGTTGCTTTCAGGTTAGAACATTTTGCTTCCTGAAACCTACTCATTAGAAATTGATTATGATTAACACTTATATTAACCTCAGGCTGTTCAACTAATACCCAAGTTAATTTCCACAAGTATACGTCTCTCTCATGTTAGCAATATCTCAATCCTATTCCGAATAAACACCTGATAACACTTATATGAAATTTATCATGAACATAATTTTAACTTAACTCATACTAAGAATTAGATAAAATCTCTGCTAATATAGTAATAAGTTTAATTCCACTTTCTTCCACCATATTCCAACAGAAATTATAAAAATAAAATAAAATAAAAAAAAAGAATTCAGGTTGGCATGATAAATGCCTAGTATTAATTCACTAATAAATATTGAAGGTTCCCAATTTCCATGGGTGCCATTGCCATCCTTAACTTTCTATAGGTTGGTTAAATGTCCATTAATAAGAACCCATTGGAGAAATTAGAATTGAAGTAATTAATTACCAAATTTATAACTTTACCCAACGGATCTTCCACCTTTCAGCTTAGTTTTTACTTCTTGTCTCTAACATTTTCAATTCCCTCCAATCGGTACGCACGCACCCACCTACCTTGAGTATTTTAACTTTGTTACTATTTCGTTGAATGTTTAAATTTTCAAAGCAGAATACTTAGTCCATTTGAAAGATAAAACTAGTTGATCGACCAAATTTGAAAACAAGGATTACTTAATTAGTCCATTAAAAGATTCATATATATGTATATACATACATATATATACACCATGTGAAAACCATATGCAGTAAGTTAGATCAATATCCTAATAATTGGTAAAAATAAGGAAATAAATTCTCAACTAAGCACAGCAACTCATCTCAAAATTCGGTTGGGCAGGCTCAGACACATAGCAACTTCTAGTTGGCCTTACTTCGTCCGTCTGACTGCATCGGACGTTATTCTTTAAAGCTCCCTTTATAAACACCCATTCTGTATCGCCCTTGCACAATATCACGCTCCCAAAAAGAATCCCAAACCCCATTTCTTAAGAAGAAGAAGAAGACTGTTGGGCTTTGCCCATAAACCCCTATTCAAACCTCCTATCTTCTTCTCCTTATTATTATATAAAGGATTCTTTCGTGCAAACTTTAATGGCCCAACCTACATTCATTGCCTTTGTTTGTGTTCTTATTCTGTCACGTTCGTTCATATCAGGTACTCATTGGCAAACATTGAATGATGTTTATAAGTTTTCTATGCTTAATTACTAGGATTTGGTTTCACGTTTGGATTTTTTTAACTAATTTATTTACATTGTAAGCAGGAGTGCAAGCAACAACCTTTACCATAGTAAACAAATGCGATTATACGGTATGGCCTGGAATTCTCTCAAACGCAGGTGTTCCGACGCTTTCTACAACAGGTTTCACTCTCCAAAGAGGTGAAACCAAAACCATTACCGCACCGACATCATGGGGTGGTCGCTTTTGGGGTAGAACCCATTGCTCACAAGATTCCACTGGAAAATTTTCATGTCTGACGGCTGATTGTGGCTCCGGGAAGCTAGAATGTTCGGGAAATGGGGCTGCTCCTCCTGCCAGTTTGGCTGAATTTACTTTGGATGGTGCTGGTGGTCTTGATTTTTTTGATGTGAGTTTGGTGGACGGTTACAACATCCCTATGTCGGTAACTCCTCAGGGTGGTAAAGGTCAAAATTGTACCAGCACCGGCTGCGTTGCGGATCTTAATGGCTCGTGTCCTTCAGAGCTCAGAGTGATGGGCGCAAACGGCAAAGATGGCGTCGCCTGCAAGAGTGCTTGCGAGGCCTTTCGCCAGCCTCAGTATTGTTGCAGCGGCGCGTACGCTACACCTGATACTTGCAAGCCTTCTTCGTACTCCGAGGTCTTTAAGACAGCTTGCCCACGCGCCTACAGCTATGCCTATGATGATAAAACCAGCACCTTCACATGTGCGAATGCTGATTACACGATTACTTTCTGCCCTTCGCCTAACACTAGGTAAATTCCTTTATTTAGCTCTTTTAACGTTAAAGAGTAACTTTGTCATGAAAAGAACTTGCTGTCGACGAAAAGCTGTAAACATGAAAACGTTGGCGTGAAGGTTCTTTGACGTAGTCGCGGCGCCGTTCTGTCTGACAAAGGCTGTCAATAAAAACGCTGGCGTGAAGGGTCTGTCAACTCAGCGCAACTTTTTACGTTGCTCTGGGAGAAACACTAATTTGCAGTCTTATGTCGCCTGTGGGCACGTCTAACCGTTGGGTTAAAAAGGCAAAGCCATCTGAAGATGTCATATCGTTTTTATTGGTGTTCGGGCCGAAAAAGATTAGCTGTCTAATTAATGCACGACCTTCGAGGATTAAATTTGGGTCTGCAGACTGACCACAGGGGAGCTGAATTTAGTGCATCAATCCCGGTAACAACCCGAGGGGGAGGCATGGCCTTTTCCAACGCACGAGCAATGCTCTGCCAGACTGACACAGTGCACGCCCATCGAAGTTCTATTAGTGTAGTTAACGGGCAGTTCAGGGAAAGGGAACACATTAGCATTATTGTCAACATAATTTAGTGACGTTGGAGTGTTTTCCTGCTTTTTTTTTTTTTTTTTAAGTCCAAGTTTTTAACGGTTAGTTTTGGTACGTAAATTGCAGCCAGAAATCATTGCAAGGGCAGACAGCTCAAGGGCAGACGGCTCAAGGGCAAAACAGGGAAACAGCAACAACGTCACCGCTTATCAACAGCGCGATGGTGTACGAAGGTGCCTTGGACGGAAGTGCGGCATCACCGTCCACGTGCATCCATGTGTTTGGATCACATTCGATTGCGGGAATTGGCATCACGATGGCCATTTGGTGCTCGTGGCAACTTTTCTAATTTACTCGCTAACTATTATCTGTAGGGGGCCATATAGGGCCTTAAACTTTGGGCTATTGGGTTGGCGTGGGATGCCCCTAATATCATACACTGGCCTTTGTATTGCGGGTGGGTCCCATGGTATTGGCCCACATTGTCGTGGAATCCAGTCATGACAAAGGAAGCTCACCTGCCAATTTAATTGAAATCAATTGGAGCCCCCTTCTCTCTATTTCCTGTCCATGCTGTTTACTGTATTTAACAATTCAACTGCCAAATTATTTTAGGTTCTTCTGTTTTTCCTTTTATCTTTTTTTTTAGGTTCAAATTTTTTTAATATAGTTTAGGAGGGGATGGAATTCATTTGATTGTTGGTTTTCAAGAATCTATCAATGATATTAATAAATTTTATTAGCAGTTTTTGTCTTGATGTTTTATTATGTCCTATTCATGTGTTTTTTGGGAGTTTAATTAAGGGTTTTGCTAACAATTATTTTTAAAACATATATTAAGATTATTTAAGTTGTTATTTATAATAATATTTCGTGTTAAATTTAATATTTAATAATTAGTTGACGAAATTTCATATGTTGAAAATAATTTATCTAATATACGAATCTTTAAAAAATATTCTTAAAATACTTCTTAGCAGCACAATCTTTTAATTAATATTAATGACTCGTAACAATAGGAACAACTTGGTAGGTATATATAATGGGAATGGATAACATAAATGAAATGGAGCTGGGTGTTAAAAGCGTGCATAAGTCGTGAATTGATATATTGCCTATTATTGAATTCGGCTACTGGAGTTTTAATTAGTGTTAGAGGTGATTGGGCCAGCTGTTTGTTCGGTTTCCTTGCCATTTTAAAATGTTTCCATTTGAACAATTTTCTTTCAATTTCTACTATAAGCAGACCTTTTTATCGCAGGCATGCTGCGTGCAACTTTTTTGTGACAGTAATAGCTGCGGTGGCATGGAGGATAACCTAAACTTCTTTTTTTTTTCTTTTTAATTATTGTTAATTACAAGAGGTTAGTTTGGTGAGAGTTGCGCAAAATTTTTATATTACGACACTTTTTATCCATATTCACAAGTAATCTGTTTTAATTAAGCCAAAGTATAATATTACTTGGACTATAATTGTTGCTTACTAGCTATGAATGCGTTTACATGCTTTAATTAACCACAACATCTGTCAACATCAGTTAGTCACAGCCATAGTTTATTTGGTCCACTATCGTCGTTCTAACTTGATTTTATTATACATGATTATATGAATATAATAAAAAAATAATTAAAACATGATAAGGTATAAATATGTAAATGTCTTAAAATTTATATAATATAAATTATTAATTTATTAAAATTTATATAAATATAAAATATTTTAAATATAATTATAATATAAAAATTTATTAACATGACATAAATATACTAATTATTAGATCATGGTTGCTTTTCGTGATGCTCGTGGATGCATGCTTATCCATTACAGCCGGGGCAGGGGAATTTAGAATGCTTGAAGGTTGCGTGATTAACCTTTGCTGGGACAAGACAAATAGACATCCATGTGCACTAAGCGGAAACGTCTAGCCTGCAATGCAAGCTAGTCAAGCTATGGCCCCATTCGCTAACAGTCCACGAGCAAAACTGGTCACGGCTGCTGAGGAGGCCGGGAATTTCCGTCAATTAAGGGAAAGGATCAGGTGGTTCTCATAAGATAGCATGGGTAAAAACTCACGAGCAGAAAATAGAGTTCAAAGCCGCCAATCCCATTCCAAGGAGGAAAGGGCAATCAAGAATATGGATGATTTATTGATTTTCAACCCGTCGAATTCAAGGTATCAACGAGCTCAAAGCCAGCAGTTTTATAGTGCACGGAGGCTGCAATTTTTATTTTTAATCACTATTACTCTTGAGTGAGACCCCGACTCTGTATTATCACATGCAAATTTCAAACAGACAAAAAAATATGGCCGGCTAGATGTCTGCTTTTCTTATTATATTATAGATATATATATATATATATACATATATATTTCACCTGCCTAATTGATGTTGAATTTGTGAAAATTGAGTCGATTCGCTCTGAAATATGTGTCCGGATTCCGAAGAAAAAGACCATTTTATGTTTTGGTGCATTGAACATTTGATTTTTAAGTCTTTGTTAAAATTAGTGTTTGGCAAAGTTAATGATCCCACAATTGCGATGGGAAAAGTTTTGATGCTCTGGCTAGCCTTGTGATCAGACGACACGGTAAAATTAAGAAACACGTTGGTTGTCATATATTCTAAAGTTTTGCTTGAAGATGAGAAAATAATGCGTCATTTGTTCATTCTTTGTCTTGTCAAACTCAACATTCTGATGTGCTTTAGACTAAATACTAGCGGATAAGGTTACTTTAAGACTAATACTACAAACTTGAAATAAAAGCTTCCACCTTTTTTCACTAAGCAAGGCAGCTATACTATTTGAGATATTCTGAGATGGCTAAAAAACCAACTTTTTATGCGAGCGAGATTGCCTCTCATATTTAGCATTTGACTACTAGTCTACAATTTAGATTTACCATAGAGCTTGCTTTCAAGTTTCAATCAAATGATAAAAATTATAAGTTGCATTACTATAGATATATGCGTGTAGTTTTATCTTTCATTTTTCCTTTTCTTTTGTCGTATCTTCTCCATTTTCAGGGTCATTAGAGAAGTAGAAGATGTGCTATTGCCTGTCGATTTGCGTTCATGACTTCAGCCTTCGGACTGCAAAATTGGACCTGGCCATCAATTGATTTTGGGCCACAACTTAAATGGCCCTTACAACTATTGCTCTGCATGAGTCTTAACTTCAATCAAAGCCACCGAGGATCCCTGAATATATATATATATATATATGAAATTTATTTTTTTTTATGGTGGAAGCACGAATTATAAAAACAAATTTATGATATTAAAAGATAGATTACATCTTATTTTTAAAAATCAAAGCTCTGATATCAAATAATACGAACCTTAGAATGAAAACACAAATTAAAACTCACTTGGATGAGATTAAAACCCTAGGATATATATATATATATATATATGAAATTTCCATAAACTTTTTTGTAGAATTCATATCTAATCCATGATATATTTAAAACACAATATAAACAGTTCATTTCAATCATAATAATAATGACTACGAATTTTGAAGAAAAAATTGTCAGTTAAATTTATTTTAATTATCTAATTGAAGAAGTTTTCAATTATGACATCATTTTAAATCACTAATGTAAATAATTATTAAATGCTTAATTAAAATACGTCACTTGGCACTTGAACACATAAAATACACTTGGATTGGCCAATAATCTAGTAAATGAAATTTCTAGATTTTATATATGCTCTAGACTGAACACTTAAATAATAAAGTCTTGAGAATTCAGCTTAACAGATTAAAGTATCTTCGAAGAACTAGAATTCAGCTTAACAAATTAATTTCATTTTGTTGAGGATCAAGTTTTTTAGACTCTTAAAACAATTTTTTTTGGGTGAAAAATAAAAGAATCAGAAAATTTTATATGTTTAGAGAATTTCTAAAATTTATAATTCTGATTTATTAAATGAAATTACTATTTTATCTTCAATTTTTCTTCCATGTCCTATATTTAACTCGAAATTTGTGTATTTGAAAGATACAAACTCCTTTCCACTGTTCTAAAAGATAAATTGGGGCAATAGTAAAATCAAAATTTGAGATAATCTCTCCTGCAAACTTTCTAGTTTCTAACCTTTTGCTTTTTCTTGTCGTATATATTTGCATCCACATCATATTGCCATCCCTTTAGACCCCTTTAATTTCCAGTTCATTTCAACTAAATTCGTGCATTTCCCTAAAGAAAAACTTTATTAAACTCGGAAGGTCTGAGGCAAAAACTGTTTAGATTAGGTCCCATGAATCTATGATAATTTCAAAAGTGTCACTTTAGACGATTCAACGGCTCGGATATTGTGGGGATCACTTGATGATTATGGTTAGAAAAAAAATTTGTCTCTTTGTTCCTGCCCCTGTCATCTATCATCAATATGGCCCGGTCGACCTAATCTACTTCTTCTTGTGCTCAACAAAGGCATTTTACTGAGCACTTATCAGTTATCAGGAATTTGATACCATTGATATTGACTCTCGTAACAGATAATTAAAAATCAAGAAACAAAGGGGGAAAAAGGCAAAAACTCTCTCTCTTTGCTTTTGTTAGAAGGCTTCTGTCTATGTGACGTAAATCTTTACTAAAGAAATCGAAAGCTGAGACAGATAGGAAAAAAGAAGTGATGGGCAAAAAATTATATTTAGTAACAATTATCCAAGTGGGTGCTTTACACAATGGATAACACGTCGAAGGACACTATCAGACGTTGGAACTTGGAAGAACTTTGGTGCAATGATAGTTGAGAGTAATTTCTTTGCAAACAAGTTGACTGCCCATGAATTCTATCACCTTTGCATTATCCTGAGCTGAGCTTGACACATCAAACAATTAACTACAGTTGCAAAGGCAATTAAGGAAGTAAACTAATTTCGTCTACAGCGATTCAACAAGCCATATTTCTTTTAATCTGTCATGACAAGATTTGCTCAAATTTACGATCAAGTGTGTTAGGAGAGATGATCATGTAAAGTTGATAGGAATAGGATTATATATCGATAGAAGTTAAGGGCACTTGTCAGTGGCTTTGACGGATCAAATCATCAAAGTAAATAGCTTCAAGCTCTTGGTCACCGATGCTCGGAATTCTTTAGTTGAGGGATTGTTTTCTCTGAGGATAAGTTTGTCTAAAAGAGACAGCTACCCAACTATGGCCGCGAGTTGAAGAAACATTCCGCTGGTTACATGAGCACATGTAGAAACTTTTGAACTTGCAACGTAGACATCCCACTTTTGCATGTCATCATGATGATAATAATCTAGTTATATAATAAATAAAATTCCAATTATATATGCCAAAAAAAAGTTGTTAGTCATGCGTGGTCAAATGCTTGTTTGGTAGGCTAGGACTAGCTATAATTTCCTGATTGATATATCATCCACAAACAATTAGTATAATAATTCTTCCCGAGCATGCATTTCACGTTCGGATGTACTTATTATTCTGACTGCATGTCTCAATCGATAACTGTGTGGCAATGGTGCTTCATAGTCGCTCTTTTAAGTACCCTTACGTAATTTTTTGATAGATGAGAAGTAATTAAAGACGTTATCCATTTGGCAACTTGTGTATTTTGCGTTTGGTTCAATACCGGAATCATATACGATCGACTTATAATATTATGCATTTTGTCGAAAGACGTGAAGAAAATTTATTAAAGAGATTTATATATAATAAGGTTACATCAAAGAAAAACAGAGATAGCTAACCTAAATTTATATGATGTGGTGAAATTTAAGCTTTTACGTCAAAATGAAGTAATTAATGATTAATTAATCTTCATAATTAATTTGCAAGTCCAAAGAAAAAAAAGTACAAACAATTAATAATTATCATTATATTTATAGGGAATAATATCATATTTTTTATATATTCTTCTTTTTGTCCACTTTGGGCAACATTATTTTGATTATATATAGTGATTACATAAAATTTTAGTTGCATTACATGGTTTCAAAAGCATTGGTATTTGCTAAGAAACAGGTTTGGATTTTCTTTCCGTAGATGAAAGCTATCAACTTTTCCACATGCAACGTAAGCATTTTCACTTCAGCAAAACATTGGCATGCAAGTGCTTTCAGATTCAGAGACGCTATTTTCCAAAGCCTTCTCCTTTTAAAATGAAAAAATTTTCCAAAGCTTTCATATTTTAGTCGAGACATCAATGAGGATTTGTTTGTTTTGAAGCAAATTAAGGATTGCAATTGCGAAGGGTGCATATTGGCTCCTCTGGTCTTATTTGAGAATTTTACTCTTTGCAGTGGGACTGGCCGGGCTTAATTTGTTGGACAACAAAGCATTTTTTTCCCGTCAAATTTGATGGCGCAATAATAACTAAAACATAATGAATTGTATTAATCAGATGGATACTAAATCGAGAAGAAGAAACTTGGGTCAGCTGCCTTAGACCACTCGGCAAATTAAAAAATGCAAGTTGAAGATGTTCCAAGCACCAGCAAAGGCAGCGGTGGTGCTGGAGACGCGGAAATGAATCAAATGAGGGCTGACAGCTGGCGCAGAGCAATTAATGTTCGTAAGGTCCCACAGCCAAGTGCCTTCCACGGCAACACGTACACAGATAAACACGTGGATCAGCATCAGCAGCAGCATCTCTTTTTAGCTGTTTGCTAACCAAAGCAAAGTCGGTCCCTACTTTTTCTTCGGTTCTCCTTTCAATGGCTTCAACACCCTGGCCCCATGCAATCATCTTCGGTTAGGGTTTCAGCCTGTGAATTTAGATGTGGTTTACTGTGATTTACGTTTGTTCACTTTCTTTGTTTTAAATGTGATTTACTTTACAATTACATATGTAATATATATATATATATATTTTGTATGCATGCATTCAAACAAGATTCTAAGATCTTATTTTCGTTACAGAAACATTTTCAAGCAGCAAAAGAGAAAACCAAAGATATATCCGAAGCGTAAGATAATAAAACCAACTTTAGCTTTTCCTAGTGCTTTATTAAACCTACAGAAGCATAGAAAGAATCTCTAAAAAATAAAAGCAAGTGGTAATATAAAGACAAGAGAAAATGTTGTAGATATTAAGATTTTAATTTTAGATTTACTGAATACATAAATCAACTGCTTGATTTCAACTTTGGCATCTATCTAATTAGGCCGAGAATCATTGGAAAGTTCATCGCTATAGTTTTTCCAGATTTGACGAAGAAAATTAAACTAGCTTTTTGATTTTGATCAGCTTTAATATCAGACATCAGTTTGTTAATTAAAGATCTATCTTCTTCAAAGTGTGAATTAATTGACTTTTCGTGATCGGAAACATCAAATGAATTCAGTTTTAGTACAGGTTTTTCAAAAAGCCTTGTCAGATTAATTGTAGGAATCTGTGTCCTTTGGAAAATGTTGCCAAGACTTCAGCCAATAGCGATAGCAAATTTCTTCATAATTGAACCTTGCAGCTGAAATATATTCTTGGCCATATTTCTTTAAACACGTTTGTTAGGTGGATAAGTTGAAGCAGATCAAAGTAAATATCAATCCAACATTAGCTTCAAACTGACATTGACCAATTTCTTTTCCAGGCCAATGGAAATTAGTTAGAAAGTAAGTGCAAAAATAAAGAACATTCTCACATACTCACGTTACTTAAACGGATGAAAATGCCATACAGACTCTGAGAAGGCAACTCGAAGCAGATTCCAATACCTCAATTGACCACCATAGGATAATCTGATCAAGAAAAAAACACTGGATTATGTCAATGAAATAGCCAACCCAATTGCTTCCTCTGTATGATTTCAAAAGAGTAAACTCCAAAATCAGAAACCATTTATAATATATATATATATATATATATATATATATATATTAGCATTAGCAAATTGAAAAAAAAAAAAAAGTTTGATACCGGATTGCAAATATTCTCATCTGCAGTCCATTCGTCTATCCCTCAGGCAGCCTACGCAAAAAATGCCGTCAATTCTGTTATAGCAGTTGGAAACATTAGTTGTCACTTATCATCGTATTGGGAACAGCAGAGATTTTATCAGTTAAAGCAGATGTTTATATGCTTTTTTTGTCACCTTCTAGCCAAGTTACCCATCTAGGCTACCAGAGCCCACCATAAGGGCACTGGAAATATTAGTGACGATGAAAAAAAAGTTGAAGAAAAAGATGATTTTTACATTGCTATTGCTACTAGACTACAGAATTTCAGCTTGTTTCTAAAGCAATCCATTTCAAAAAAAAGCACTAACCCATATCTTGCATTGACCTCAAGCAGATGAATGATAAACAAGAGTATAACGATTAAAGTTTTTCTTAAATTCCTTAAAATCAAGGTTCTCCAAGGGTTAATTGTTGCTGATTGGCAAATTTAGTCGCAACAAAATAAATTCGTTCGTTTCAATATCAAGTATTTAGTTAAAAATATGCTTCACTTAGAATGCTGGTTAAAACTTAGTACCAGTTGTTTTTTTTCTTTTTTTTTTTTTTAAATAAAAGAAATACCCAAAAAATTTTGGTTTTTATTAAGGTTTACGGTTTCTTGCAACTTTTTTACTACTGTAGTAAATGACATGGCCTTTCTTGTCCTGAAGAGTAGATTCCAACTCCTAACTCCCCCCTCTCACTCTATATAGAGTAAGTGCATACAGCAAAGCAGGTAACATAAAACTCTTCTTCACAATTATCAAATCGCCTGCTTCAATTTCCATTCCTGTCTCCTCTCATAACCAAAATATAGAAACATCAAAGTTATCCAATTTTTTTGTGGATGAAAAAGCCTCAAAATTTCATTCTATATATGGATCTGATCATTTCCACTTCTTTATTCACTTTGCTCTCCATATTCCAAGGTAAAATTTTCAAGAGTTATTCTAACGTTTTCAATGTTCATTTCTGCTATATATATATATAGCATTAACATTAACAAAGACTACATTTATATATATATATACACACACACACACAGGGATTTCAGGGACTACATTTGCCCTTGTTAATTCATGTCACTACACGGTTTGGCTGATAAAACTGAGAACCTGTTTATTGTCACAAGCTTCTCTCTAAGATGACTAAATAGAGAGGTAAAAACAAAGAGG
>JBBYHM010000020.1:2592673-2604783 GCA_038381775.1 Adansonia rubrostipa | reverse complement strand
ATGAAGTGAAACTCAATACAAATGATTTGGGCACATGGTGTTTGCCACTTTGAGCCTTGCAAATAGAATAACCACATTCTTTTGAAAACCTCGCCCTTTTTAAACTCTTCACAATGAAACACACATATGATAGCAATTACACTTCCCAGAGGGCAGTTGGCAAAGCAAATAACCAAAGAGAGCTTTGTTATATACAAGTAAGATCAAAGCAGTGAAACCCTACACCCAGGTTAATTAAACTTGCTGATCTGCAATGAAGCTCTTTCGTCGTTTCCAAAAGATTCTTATGCGGCTATTATTTTCTCTTCCTTCTTGTGGATCTTCTGGCACGTCAACTATGACTACCCGGCAAAATAACTGTGACAGTTTTGATCCACCCAAGACTTCATGCAGCTCTTATTACTCTTCCCACTCGCATTACACTGAGGCCATTGCTGACTGCATTGAGTTCTTTAACAAGTCATCACAGCATGGGATTTTGGATGGTCGAAAATCTGATGTTTTGGTTTGATCTTATGCCTTGGGTGCTGTTCTTCTTCATTATACTTTCTTTTCTTTTCCTTTTGAATTTTTTTTAATTAAAAAATAACTGCTTTTTGAAAGAATTCGATTAGGCTCTTCCTTCGTGGGTTACGAATCTACCGTAGAAAGAGACATTGGAAAACTTGGAATGTTTGTTCTCTGTTCGTACATTGAGAATAATCTTCTTATGAAATATGTATTTGTTTGTTTTGATTTACATCACGTTTGTTGAGGCTTTACCTTGCAATTGGTTTGCAAATTCATGTATTTGTGCTATGGTTGTATATTTTTTTTGTGTTTTAATTATATTTAAGATATTTTATTTGAGTTTGTATTTGATGTAATGACATTATATAATAAATTTATACACTATCAGGTACAAATCATATCACTTCATTAAAACTTTTTAAAAATAAATATAAATAACTTTTATTTTAACTAGGTGATATGATTTAGTTTACTGACAATGTATAAATTTACATATTATCAATACATCAAATATAAATCCTTTTTATATTTAATAAATTTGATATGTTAATAATTTATATTATATTGATTTTGAAACATGTATTTACGTTGTTTTATAATTTAACTTTTTATCTGTGTTATATTCGTATAATCGTGTTTAATATTATATAATTTACTCCAAGTAGATTTTGAAGATTTTAATCACTTCTTAGACCCCAAACATTTTAATGTGCTAACTGGTCTACTTGAAGATCTAGCAAGCTCCCTCTCCCTCCCTTCTTATTCCTTCCCCTAACCCTTTCCTAACAACAAAAATCAATGAAATGAATGAAAGAGATATAACAGCTGAAATTCGGTCCAAATTTGCCGCAAGGTAGAAAATGAAGTGATTTCTGAGAACTTTATTATATGACTCTCATAAAACATTCACAGCCTTCTTATGTCTTAGACTGCTAGAAGTGTATATACAAAAGAAATATGAAACCTCGCAAAAAGAAAAAGTAAGATTTTAGTTGATATTATTGCTGGAACTGATTAACTATAAGTATTATGTTCGAACTGTGAAGTAGTTGTTCAGGGACTGGATTCAACTTCTGGGTTTCTTTTTTTCTTGGAAAATATCCCTCCAATCAGAGGGATCAATGGCTTCTTCTTCTTCTTTCTTAGTGAAGGGTGTCTCTCGAGTTTTTCCACAACTTGTGGAACAGTAACTTGAGCCGAAGAAGGTGGATTTGCAAATGTCACGTATCTCTTCTTTTGAAACTCTGCTCCTGTTCCTGCTTCCGTTCCTTCTTCATTTGATGCTTGTGTTTCTTTGATTTCGAATCTTGCCGAGCCTGGGACAACCTTGACATCTTCGATCTCAAACTCCATCATTAGTTTTTCGATTTCTCGTTCCTTCATTTGCTGCAACTCTCTCTTTGTTCGTTCAAGCTCTTCTTTAAGAGAAAAGAGGCAATTTGCCATTACCATACTCTCTTCTCTGGCCTTTTCAAGGGCATGTTTTGTCTCCTCAAGCTCAGCTGTAACAGTTCCCAGCATGGAAGAACCATGTCCACTTGCTTCACCGTGCATCTGTCAAACAATTCCAGAATTCAATTGATGATTTATACGACTGCGGATACATTTTCGAAGGAAACTGTAGACTATGACAGATTAGATGCTTGCTTGCTTGCTTGATGGATAATCCCCCCTTTCTGAAGTTTTAATGGAGATATGGAGTTATCTTCATCAAGAATAAAGATTGATTCCTTAAAAAAAAGTTTAAAGTACCCTAATAATTATTATATTAAAACTTTCACTCAGCCACAAGCAAGCATCAGATAAAGAAACCCGGAGTTGAAAAACCACCGCAAAGATCTAATCAATGACTAACACATAATATAACATGAAGGGCAAAACATAATATTAAGTTTTATATATATATATATATATATATATATATAATAACATAGGATTATATCATTGTGACATGAGATTAAACGTTTTTAGTGTTGAAAAGTGGAAACTTCAAATCAAAGTAGTCAAGCATGGCTAACAAAGAAAGGGGAATGAGAAACTGGTTACCTCCTTGAGCTTGGTGGCATAAAGTTCAGCAGCTAGGACTGTATCACCGAACAAGGCAACGGCCTCTTTAACAGACTTGAATGGTGCCCTGGTATCGATTTCTGCCTTCTTCATCATCACAACTCCACCTTCACAGTCCATGCTCACGAACGTTGGCAGGGAAATGAATGAAGATAGGAAGTTGGCTACTACCAATGAACCCTGTTTAACTAGGATATTTTGTAAGAGGAAGAATGGGAAGGAGAGACTGGCGTTGGTTACAAAGTAGCTAAAATATTGATACGGGGGGCGTGGGGGGAGCAAAAGGAATATCGTGGGAAGGGGAGCTTCGTTTCTTCGCATCCACTCCACTGGAATCCTTTCATATGGGCTTCGCCTATTTCATTCGGCGCAAGAGAGGGACTCCTTAACTCCACCCAACGGATCAAAGGGGCCTCCATCTCTCACTGTGAGTTTGAGGGCCCTCCTCTACATTAAAAGACTAATTTTGCATAAAAATTCATAAACTAAAATTAAAAAAAAAATTATAAATATTAAAATTCAAATTTTAACTTAATGGATCACATTCGGTAACCGTCATTGTAATTAAGTTAAACATGGAGTTTTTAATTTTGCAAAATTTATTTTTACATTTTTTTTCATCAATGATAAGTGAGGAATTCATGTTGCTTTTTCCACAAATAAAAGACTTTATAATCACACCAAAAAGATGTTCCACAATTACAAAACAAGTTACTTAGCTGGTTAATCCTAATAGTAACAACTTTACCCTTTTCAATAGAGTGTGAAAATTTAAACTTTCTTGATTTAATGAATCCCCCAAAAAACAAATTCTGAATTTGTCCATTTTTATTGTCAAGTATGTATATGTTGAACTAAAAAACCACACAACTTTTTCCTATCATTTGGATTAAAAAAATTTATTATTAATATTAAAATTTAAAATTTAAATTTATTAAATATTATATGAACGAACTCGGTTAACCTACATTCCTTTTACTTTTGAATAAATTACTTTTGGGTTGACATTGTATACCCATGGATGAAGCCCAACACTTCAGTTAAGAACCCAAGTGAACCCAAAAAAGCGAGAAGGTATTTGGGCGTCCGCTGCGCAAGTTAGTATTTGCCTTTTTCTATTTCGCTTTATAATACGCCAAAAATCAGACCGTTGGAGCCCCCTTTTCGAATCTCAACGTTTTAATTTTTTTTTTTTGGCTCTCAATTTCGAAGAAAAGAAATTCTTTCTTCTTCTTCTTCTTCTTCTTCTTCTTCTTGACCTTTTAATTCTGCTATTAAGGAGTTCGCAATGGGTGTGAAAACGCGGTCTCAAGAGTCAGTGGAACGTCAAAAGTGGAATAAAATCTTTGAGGGTTTAGTTAAGATGCTTAAAACCCAGCAACAACAGCTTGAAACTCTGGCTAAAGAAAGAAAGATTCTCGAAGATCGGATCAAGATGCAATATGAACGGTGGGTCTCTGATGTTCGTCTCTATGAGGATCACATTTCTCAGGTAAGAGTTTTCAATTTAAGGTTTAGAGGGTTTCTGGTAAATTTAGGGTTTTTTTTCTTGATTCCTCTAATTGGAGGGTTAATATGGAGGGCTTTCGTTATATTTTTGTGTTTAGATGAAGCGTGATTTGGAATTAGAAGAGATGGCTCGTGTGCTTGAGGCTGCTAAAGCCGACATGATGGTAGGATTGAAGCACAGAGAAACTTATGTTTGCAAAATGAAATTAGGTATTGGTTTTTTCCATTTAATATTGATTCATTTTTCAAGTAATTTGTTTTGGTTTAATTCACTACAGAGGAAACAAACTTGTGATTAAGTGATCACTGTGACGATTAGTTTGGATGCGAATTCGTTTTTGTTGAATCGAATTCATGTTTTGAGGTTTAGACTTATAAAAAAATTGATTTTTTTTTTTTGGTAATTTAGTAATGGTTTGATGTTTACATTTTCTTAATTGGTTTATTGCAGAGGAAACAGAGGATGAATTGACTGATTTCAGAATCTTGTTTGACATTCTCAGTAAAAATTCAAAAGTAAGTTCCCATGACTTTTCTCTTTTTCATAATTTTATACATTGTACAACTTCTAAGCTTTTAATCTTTTCATTATATTCAGGATATTTCTCAAAGGGACCCCATAGAAACCAAAAAAGCAATTTCGGGCCGTAAGCATAGTGGCTCGAAGTCTGTTGCTTTGAAGACATTGGAAGATGATTTAAGAAGGGTACAGCTTGAATATAAAATTCTTGTTTCAGAAAAGAGTTCTCAAGTCGTTGCACTTATGGCAGAGAATAAGTTTGCACGGTATCAGCTCAATGTTCTGGAAAGTCAGTGCATGGATAAATTAAATAGCAAGCATTCTGAACTTGAAAAAGCTAACAGGCGAGTTGAGGCACTTATTTCCAATATGGAGGAGCTGAGGTCATCCAATGCTGAAAAGGATGAAATAATAGAGAAATTAAAAGCTGAAGTGTCTCAGAAGGAGGCTGATGCTAGTAGATTCCATGAAGAAGTTTCTAAAATTTCTAAGGAGGTAGAATTGTTAAGGAAGTCCAGAAATGCTTCTTGTACACCTGTAATAAAACGTTGCACAGAAGGCAAAAGAACTTCTGTTCTGGGAGGTAAGAATGGTGGCAGGGATGGATGCAACATTGTTGTGAAGAAAGAAAACTCTGCTCCTTGTGTTCCTGATCTTTTGAAAGAAGATGGAAAGGTACTTTTTTATCGATCTAGCTTAAGTAATCACCACTGAGAAAGTTAATGTTCTTGATCTCATCTATTTCCCCAAATAGAACGTGAAGGCAATGCATTTGCTGACATATTAAATTTTGCAGGCTGAACTTATTCTGTTATGATATGTTAATAGCATATGTGAATCCTGTTGTCTATTTTTATGCAAAGAGTCCGTTATCTAACCAAATGTTTACTTTCTTATTGTCTTTTAGGGAAGCAGGAGCTTGAAGAGAAAAAAAGATGATACTATATCCATTTCTGAAACTCCAAAACTGTTCACTTCTACATTTAAAGTTCCCAGACTGAAAGCTTCCTCTCCCATGACAAGATGACCTGTACCATCTTCTTGGCTTTGAAGCTTGCTCTTCAAGGCATTTTTTTTTGTCTATTCAGCTGCAATCTTGGCAGTTTTAACCAAATATATATTAGTTCCATACCCTGAAGCAAGTGTTTATGTATTTTTAAGCAATGATCATCTGTACAAGTCTAATTATTAATGAACTAGTGTTTGTGGTTCTCATATCAATCTGGCATCTTTTTTTATAAGTGGTGGATGCTATTATGCTGATAAAGAAGGTTGAGTGCATAAATACTAAGCCCAAATTTATGGCTGATAAATGAGTCGTCTAATAATGTGGAAAACAGTCACTGCATCTAGGGAAAGCTCAGAATTTTGCAATTGAGAGAGCCTTGTAAATGAAATGTGATTAACAAGGTGATGGTAAACACTACCTTAGTATATGATAAGAAGGATTAAAAACTATTATTATTAAAGGCTAACAACCTTTCAGTCTAATGATTAACACTGAATAAAGTTGACTTGTATGATTCTGTCTAAAGTCTAAGCATCCTCTCCTCATTCCAACTTATCAAAAGAATGTTGCCTCTTGTATCAATAAAGCCCATCTCTAGACCACTCCGAAAAGCTACTAATCAGGTCTCCAAATATTTGGAGATAACACAAACTTACTAATATCAGACATGATTAAACATAATTATAATATAACAATAAATAGAATACAACACCAATATACGAATTGTCAAATTTAACCGCATGAAATGAAAATTGGATGGGTAACAGACCATCACCACTCACCAGAAGCACCGCCACCGGCAAAAGCATGCCCTAAATTAAAGTACACATATTTAAAACAAAAAGATTGCAGACATACAGAGAAAAAGAATTTATTCTTCATGGTTTCATGCAAATCAAATAGGAGGGAATTTTGCTATATGATTTTAGGTTTAACTTCAATAAAGAGAAAGAGAAGTACCCAACTCTGAGTTGTGCTTTGGGCTTTGGCTGAATTTATTTATTAACGACATCGTTTCGATCCAGTAAAGTGTGCTTGGTTAGGGCTTGGAGGGCCTAAAACGGAGCGAAGATCATCCATTTTTTTTGAAAGTCGCAAAATAAAAAACCCGAAAAGCAGCTCATAGGGGTTTTTATTCTGCGCCGAAGGAGTTGAGAAATCACAATCCGTTTTCTTTTTCTCTATATTTTCTCTGGAAATAAAGACGGAAACTTCTAATTTTATAGAGGATTAAGGATGCCGTCCGAGGATTCAAAGCCAGTGAAAAAAGAGGAAACTGAGGATGATGAAGCGGGTAAGAAACGCTTGACTTCGATGCTGGAGAATCGTAAGAAGAAACCTTCAAGTAATAGCAACAATGCTGCTGTTTCTAATTCGAAATTGCGTCCCAAAGAAGGCAAAGTGAAGAAAGAAGAGCCGGAAGACCATGATGACAATGAAAAAGATGAAGACTTTAAGGTACCCATCAAGGGTTCTTCATCTGGGTCACGCGCCAAAGTAGCAACCAAGCTGAAAAAGGAAGAGAGTGATGATGAGGATGAAAAACCCATTTCCAAAAGACCCTCCGCTACGAAAGCAGATAAGGTTCTTGATTTCGTTTTAGCTTTCTCTTCTTCAAAAAGACCCTTTTTTTTTTTTCTGTTTGGTATTTGCAGGAAAAAATTATTGAATTTCATGTGTTTGTTGTTTTTCCACTGTGAATTTTTAAGGAAAGGGAGCTGAAGAAAAAGAAGAAAAAGGGGGAAGAAAAGAAAGCGGCAGCTGGAAAGGAAGGGAAGCGAGAGAGGAAGGTTTATGATCTGCCTGGTCAAAAGAGAGACCCTCCTGAAGAGGTACTTGGACTTCAACGTTTATGTTTGGTCTATTTTCCTGTGTTTTCGAGTAATTTATCATTGTTGCACTCTTCAATATCAGAGGGATCCGCTGCGGATATTTTATGAGACAATGTACAAGCAAATTCCGCATAGTGAAATGGCTCAATTCTGGTAAGACATAATTCCTCAACTTTAACATTTTTATGGCTAGCGTAATGCATTTGTATTGGCTTGTTTACTAGAATGTGTGCAAGATAAGGGTAAGGATAATGATTGTTTAGAAGAAATCATTTTTAGCGGCTGTTCGCTCTATAAACTCATTCTTTTGAGGACCAAAGCTATGTTAGTTACTTTCCTTGGCTTGAATAGATTTACTTTGTGTTTGCCTTAACAAAGACCAGTGCAGTTGAGAATGGAGAATAAACAAAGTTGATGATAAACTTCTCAAGTGCATTTGCAAATCCGAATAAGAAAAGCATCGGACCCTTTTCTGATACGATAAAAATGAGATGGACATTTCTTTCTTGAGCAGATTATCTTGGCCATATGTGGAGGGTCAAGGTTTGTTACTTAGGTTACTATGTATTCCTCAGTCAGATTTATTCATAGAATTATTGCAAAAAATTGCCAAGATGGAGTTAGTGCAACTTCAGGTGTGTAAAAGTAGATTTTGATTTTGGATCTAGTGATAGTTTTGCTTCTTCTTTCGTAAGTCCTCATTCTGTATCCAAAGCAATGAATTTTCTTTTCTAATACACAGAATTTTCTTATTTGTTCTCTCTCATTTTCCTAATTGTGCCCTTGCCCCAAATTTGATAAAGAAAATAAATTTACTGCATTTGAAACTGCTAGTACTGTGCCAAATGGTCTGTAATTCTGGCTTTGTGCAATGCAAGAACATTTTCTTCCAAATCTCTTGCAGAGTGTCCGAATCCACTGATTCCCTACCCCATATTTTCCTTGACAATTCTGTGCTTTATCTAAATCCTCAGGCAATTAGAGTTCTCCTTAACTCAGATTAGAAGTGTAACACTGCCATATGTTGCTAATTTATGATGGTGATGATGATTTTTCCTTATCTTATCTGGTTATTTTAAACATATTCATCTCTTTATACCCATTCCATTAGATCAGCGCATCGGTATAGTACAAGTTGACTTGTTAAATCATTTTACATAAAAAAAATCCTTCCGTATGACTTATTTCATTTATCTTGGAATACATATTTTCTGTTTACCATTATATTGTGCAGTGCCTTTATAAAGAAGCATGCATTCTTATGTAATTGCAGGATGATGGAATCTGGTTTGCTCCCCCTAGCAGAAGCAAAGAAAGTCTATGAAAAGAAACAAAAGAAGAATCAGCAGCAAAAGCTGATTTCTCCAATGAAAGCTGCTTCAGCTGTGAAGGGTAGCACAAAATCCGTCACTGTTAAGAAAACTCCTCCAATCTCCACGGGTTCGTCGGACAAAAAGAGAAAAGATTCCAAGGCTGCCCCAAAGCAGATCAAGAAACGCAAGGCTGAAGAAAGCTCCGATGACGACTTTGAGGATGTTTTGGCTAGTAGAATGAAGAAACAGAGAGCAAACTAATTATGTTTTTCACCACATCCGATTGTTTCTAGTCTGTTCTGCCGTGGTACTTACTCATTCGATCGTCATTGATTAATTGTGCCAATACTAATTCAATTCTGGCCTGATTGAACTGATCTTAAATGATTGTTGCTTTTTTAGTAAACATTCAATGAAGACTGAAAGTGTTCAAACCGCCCCCCCCCTCCACTTTTTTTTTGGTTGTTGTACGTTTTGCGCTATGGCAGCAAAACTAGTGACTAGTAACCACCCTAAAAACTCTTTTTCAGAAGTAAGAAAAGCAAGCATTACAATGCTAAGCCTATGCAGAAGCATATTTTGCAATTTTCCCTCATGAACCATTTGAATTGCACAACCAATGTTTCGGGTTTTTGTTTAGTAATAAAACAGATGGTTGGCAATAGCCAAATGACAACTTGATTTGTGATTATGCTATTTTATGAAGACCATAAGGAAACTAGGACTGAAAATGACATTATATTTAACCAGTCCAATTGGAATGGCATTCCAACGTTAAAAGGAAAACTCGTAACTTTTCTTGGCAAGCACATTTCCCAACATTATAAAAAAAAAAAGAAAAGGAAAAAAAAAAAGAAACAGAGATTGTATTCCATTTAGCTAAATGGATATAATCTTAACTTGTTTCCTAGGCATAGTTTTGGACCGAGAGCCCAAACCTGGACCCATAGCACCAATCCACTCGAGAACCCCAATCTGCAAAAACGAAAGCTAGACCGTACATATGTTTAACCTTAGTTCTGCTCCAGGGTTTAGCCCTGGTTAAGTAAAGCCTTTGAGGGGCTTCCAGCAACCCTAGGGAACATGGGTATATCAATTTTGAGAAGCTTACAGTGCTCATATCCTCATCGCTGTCTGCAAGTCGCCGCTCTCTTAGACTATAGTCAAATACTTTTTTTTTTTTTAGATGCTCTGTTCTATGGAAATTATATGATTAATTTATGATTTTTACCATATAATAGTGCAAGTAGGAGAAACTAGGAAAGAAAAAACACGCAAATGATGAGGATCATTTTGGGTATGAGAAGCTAGCGAAATATTTAATGCGAGCGATGTTTGCACTCATACTTCCATGACTCTGATGCGTACATCTATATTGTTCTTTCTATATTACTACTATTATTATATTGATCAGTGGGGAAATTTCCTCCTTTTTTTTGGGTTCCATTAGTTTGTCGTACATATTTAGTTCCTTACTGTGTCTGGAATTATGTCATATTTGTCTCTCTTTCAACCTACAGCTGATTTTCTCAAGTTATTATGTCATATCTGCCGAAGGGAAGGCTTTGTTTGTGTTAAAGCCCATCGATTAGCTTGTCAGAAACAGATCCGTTGGCCTCCTATCCGCAATCATAAATCATGATTTGATAGACTTTTTTACAATGAAGATCTGACACCTCAAATCTGCAAAATTTCTCAATTCTTTTTTTTTTAACTAAAGAATGTAAAAGTCTAATTTAATCATTTGCAATTTAGAGTCAAGCTTAGTAGCTATGGATTCCGATTTCTATTAGATGACGAGATCGTTGCCATTTCTCTGCGAGGAAAGGAGAACTCGATATCAGAAAGGGCTGCTGGAGCCTGAAGGTTCTATTTCATTGGAGATTAAGGATGTGAAAATTTTCTTATTAGATTAAATGAAAGAAGATGGGTCATGCTCGAAGAAAAAGCTGAGCAAGACTCCCTAACAACTACGAAAACTTTATATCGAATTGGGATGAAGTCATAAAACGATTAAAGGTTGACAGAAAAAAGTAGATGGAAACTTATATTGGAACAGAAGGCTTGCATCAAAATGTTTAGTAAAATACATCAATTAAATTTTCAGAAGTTTTCTGAACATTTTAAATCAATCAATAAATTCAGTTTGAACACGATGGACAAAATAAAACAGAATTCTTTTATATGGAAAAATCTGAAAAAAAAAAAATCAAACGATACATCATGGGAAACACAAGGGAAAGACACAAACAAAATGAACAAACACAGATGGCCACGTGATAATATTGTAAAGGCAGGTAAAGGTTGCCATTTCTCTTTATGGCCCACCGGTAATTGCTGACACATTTTAGGACTCATAGTTCTCCTCCAGACCGTCATCCTCGTACTCAGCCTCATCCTCAACAGTTGCATCCTGGTATTGCTGATACTCTGCCACCAAGTCATTCATGTTGCTTTCAGCTTCGGTGAACTCCATCTCATCCATTCCCTCGCCGGTATACCAATGCAAAAAGGCCTTGCGACGGAACATTGCTGTGAATTGCTCACTTACCCTCCTAAACATCTCCTGGATTGATGTCGAGTTCCCAACAAAAGTAGATGACATCTTCAAACCCTTTGGTGGAATATCACAAACACTGGACTTCACATTATTGGGAATCCACTCCACGAAGTATGATGAATTCTTGTTTTGAACGTTAATCATTTGTTCATCTACCTCTTTGGTGCTCATCTTGCCTCGGAACATGGCTGAGGCTGTCAGGTAGCGACCATGGCGAGGGTCAGCAGCACACATCATGTTCTTGGCATCCCACATCTGCTGAGTCAGCTCCGGGACGGTGAGAGAAATGTACTGCTGGGAACCACGGGATGTGAGTGGTGCAAATCCAACCATAAAGAAGTGAAGTCGCGGGAATGGGATCAAGTTCACGGCCAACTTCCGGAGGTCAGAGTTCAGCTGTCCAGGGAACCTTAGGCAGCATGTTACGCCACTCATAGTTGCAGAAATCAAGTGGTTCAGATCTCCAACTGAAAATTAGAAGTGCAGTGTTAGCTTCAGCATTTTTAAATTTGTTTCAGGCTATAGCAAACTATCCATCAAAATGAATATTATGTCACTCACAGCTTGGAGTGGTGAGCTTCAGAGTCCGGAAGCAAATATCATAAAGTGCCTCATTGTCAAGGACCATGCATTCATCAGCATTCTCAACCAGCTGGTGCACGGAGAGGGTGGCATTATAAGGCTCAACAACTGTGTCAGAGACTTTAGGTGAAGGGAAAACAGAGAATGTCATCATCATCCTGTCTGGATATTCCTCTCTGATTTTTGATATCAGGAGAGTTCCCATACC
>JBBYHM010000020.1:2517100-2533875 GCA_038381775.1 Adansonia rubrostipa | reverse complement strand
TCAAGTATTTGCATTTGGAGATGCCATATGCTATGATCTACTCCAGTTTATCATTAAGAACGATTGGTTTAAGCTCAATATTTGGCCCCGAAAAAATATGGGGGGAGTTTGCCTGGTTTGCAAGAGAATTAATCCTTGATGTCGATGACTATGCTTTTTCATATTTAAATATTACTTTTAAATATATATTTAAATATTATTTTTTAAAAATATTATTGTATATAGTAAAATAAACTAACTTTAGATACAAATGTTAATATAATAATATATTAATTAAAAATATTATTTTTAATATAAGATATTCCTAACTACTATTATTTATAGATGTAATATTTTAAACTGTAAATTATAATATTAATTTATTGATTTATTGACAAGACTTCCGAAAGTTAATAAATTCCTTTTCTACGTAATTTATTCAATACTAACGTACTGCTCTTCGCCATCCTAAAAATTAATGTCAGCCATGCAAATATTTCAGCGTGCGATTCCTTAACCTTCCTTCCTTCCTTCCCTACGGCTCACATCACAATCGAATGACCTGACTCAGCAACTAGAGCTGCCCACCGTTTGCCGCTAAAATATGAATATATTCTCTGCCATTCCAAAAAGTTGATTCCCTTTCTATCAAACGCACTACCACTGCTTTTTATCCTTTTTTCCTTTTTGCCAAATTCGGAATCGGCGGTGGTGGAGGATGATTTCAATATTCCCTCCATTTTCTCTTCTTTATTGGGTGATTCCAATTCCCGGGTCTTTCTCCAATTATTTCTTCTATTTATAGGCCGTTAACTCGAAAGCCAACCCACGCTGCGATCGCAAACCTCAGTTTTGCTTGGTATTCTAACTCCTCTTCCCTGTTATATTTCTACATTCATTTTTATGTATTCGGTATTTAAGTAATAAACTTGGTGTTATTTGTGGGTGCAGGGGGGGTATTTCACTGCTCCATTTTGGCGCGATCCAGTGTCAACTTTGGGCCGCAACCAGTTGACTTGATATGGGTAACGTGAACAATGTAATTGTCTTCCGCCAATTCTTGCTCTCTTCCCTTCATTGTTTTTTTTTTCTCTTTTTCAGGATGGATTTTTTTTTTTTGGTTATGTTTTAGAGTAGTTAAACTTGAAGCTATTATATACCATTTTCTCTGATGTCACATTCTGTTGAAATGCAGAGTCCTGAGGAAAGCACTGATATTGGTATGCTGTTCTTTTCCTTTGCATTTATGTTGCTTTCTCCTTCCATTATTTGATTATTTGGTCGTTTATCGTATTCTGAAATTATGATTTGAATTTTGGAGGTCCTGGGTCTGAAAAGCAATGCTGTTTAATGGCACTTTAGAGCTGAAATTGTCTAGGTTTCTTTTTTTCTTGTTCATATATTTGCTTATTGTATATTAAGAGAGCAAAACTAACATAAAGCTGAACATCTCCAATATAATATGCATGCAGTATGTTGTTTTTTTTGGTTTAGTTATACTTTTTGATCTGAGAAAAATAAAATAAAGCAATTTCGACTAAATTTGATATATAAGCATGGTCTACAATTTAAAGGTATTTATTTTGTGAATACTGACTTAGAGTCTATTAGCTTGATTTGCCGGTCCCTATTTTGAACTACAGTTGTATTGATGACGGTATTTGTATCTTAACTCTCAAGATGAAGAATCGGTGGGTTTCGTTCATTATCTTCTAAATTATGCTTTTGGATTTAATTTCAGATGCAGTGGTGCGAAATGGAAGAGAAATCCTTTTACAGGTAAATGTGACAATGGTGGTCATTCTTTTTAATAGGAACTTTGAGACTTTGTTGAGTTTATAAAATGCTTTATGGTTTGCTATGTGTTGATTCATAAACTTACAATATGAGAAGGTGCTCCCTGTACGGAATTGGACTGATCTCTTTACTCATCCAGGAATGGTTCTGTTTTGAAGTCACCAAGTTACTATAAAGTAGCATATGGAATAGTCGCATAAAATTCTTCATACCATACTAAGGGAAGAGCTTTGAAGTTGGTTAAATTTGTTCTAACAGGGTTTTAACTGGGAGTCTCACAAACATGACTGGTGGAGAAACTTAGAAAAGAAAGTTCCTGACATTGCAACATCTGGTTTTACATCTGTGTGGTTGCCACCGGCAACTAATTCCTTTTCAGCAGAAGGTTAGAGAAAATTTTTCTTCAAAGCACGATCTAGTTTCTTATCAATTATGCACACGCCTGATCAGGATATATATATATACATATATATATCGTCTTGTCTTTATTGCAGGGTACCTTCCCCAAAACCTTTATTCACTTAATTCTTCATATGGCTCTGAGCAGCTGTTGAAAGCTTTACTCCAAAAACTAAAACAGTACAAAGTTAGAGCGATGGCTGACATAGTTATCAATCATCGTATTGGAACTACTAAAGGACATGGAGGAATGTATAACCGTTATGACGGAATTCCACTAGCATGGAATGAGTTTGCTGTTACATCGTGTACCGGTGGACTGGTAAATATATTGATAATAGTCGATATACTTGCACTGCCTCTTTGATGCTTATGTTACTAAGCCTCAAATGATGTTTCCTGATGTAATTGTTGACATATCCTGCAATTTAAGATGTTTTTTTTACCTCAAATATATGTCCTAGGGTAACAGAAGCACCGGAGACAACTTCCATGGGGTTCCAAATATTGATCACAGCCAACATTTCGTTCGTAAGGACATCATAGGATGGCTGCAGTGGCTACGTAGTCTTGGCTTTCAAGATTTTCGCTTTGATTTTGCAAGGGGGTAATTACAATGCTGTACTAGTAGTAGGTTGTTGTTGTATGTAAAATTTATCTGCTATCCATCACGGTATTTATGTTGCTACAATGTTTCGCTTTAGTTACTCAGTAAAATATGTCAAAGAATATATTGAAGGAGCAAAGCCTATATTTTCTGTTGGAGAGTATTGGGATTCTTGCAACTATAATGGATATGGATTAGACTACAACCAAGGTAATGGTTTTTCATATCTGAGATCATCCGTAAAAGAAATCTGACTTCTTATTTTCATATCTGAGATCATCCATATATTTATTCAGCTGATCGGTTAAATATGATATTTGCTGGCATTTGGCATGTCTATCTCATTACGCTATATTCAAAACTTCTACTGCAGATAGCCATAGACAGAGGATTATTAATTGGATCGATGCCACGGGACAGCTTTCAACTGCATTTGACTTCACAACCAAGGGGATTCTTCAGGCATGATCCAAAATATATACTACTATTTACCACGAGAAAGGAAATGTGTTTTAGTCTAATGTGGCACCATATTCTCCTGATGTTGATTATGCAATTGTCTTCAGAAAATTTCTCTTTCATCTTTATTTAGATACCGATTTTTCACTGCCTCCCGCCTGATTAAAGCCTGCAACTTAGTAATGTTCAATTCCATGTGAAATGAGATTTTATGGTTGTCGGTTTCCTTTGATATTTTCTTAATTTGTAACTCTGCAGGAGGCTGTAAAGGGCCAGTTATGGCGCCTGCGTGACGCTCAAGGGAAGCCACCAGGTGTAATGGGGTGGTGGCCCTCAAGGGCTGTCACATTTATCGATAACCATGACACGGGCTCAACACAGGTACTACGAGTTTCTTGGTATTGTAAATGTCAACTTGGATTGGATGGCCATGAGGGTAACATAGGGGCAAGTTATTCTTGCTTATGACATGCACCTTTCAGATGCTCAAACTCTTTTAACTCTTTATTTGGGATCGCACTTTATAAAGTTTGCTTTTGGCTGGGTTGTATTTTGGTCTATTTTCACCGACATGCAATGATGCCCTTACAGTTTAAAATCATCAAGTCAAAAAGAAAACATGCACATACCTCTTATATGCTTTTGCTTAAATAGATTCACAGTTCTGAGAAACCTTTAAGTATGAAAGGGTAGAAATGCCGACCTGGTCAACAATTAGCATGGACTTTTAAGTATAAAGGGTTCGTGTTCACTCCTAGATGCGGCAAGCCTGAATTGGTTGTAAGGAATTCATTGTGCTAAATGTTTGCAGTAAGAAGGATTTGTCAAATGTCTGTAAGAATGTATTGCAATTTATGGTACCATTCATAACCCGTATTTTCCCACTCTGGAATCTAATCACCCCGCCAATTGTTTTGTTCTTGCAGGCTCACTGGCCTTTCCCCGCAAATCATATTATGGAGGTATGAGTTTCTGTTTGTTGAAACAACACTAGATGACTTGCATAACAGTTTCCTGGGAATTAGTAGCTGTTACATATAACGCGCGTTATAAGACCCAGTGCATCCTTTGTTTTCAATGCTTCCTGAATGAAGTAGTATTAATTTTGTCATCAAAATAATGTTTTAAGTCTCGTTCACTGTGATTCTTGATCTGGGTATTTTGGTTAATTTAGTTATGACTCCATGTTTTCCTGCAGGGTTATGCATACATACTGACACATCCAGGGATACCAACAGTTTTTTATGATCACTTTTACGATTGGGGTGATTCCATTCATGAGCAAATTGTTAAATTGGTATGTTACACAATCATTTCCATCATGTATTAGCTTGATTTTCCTAGAAAATATTTTCCGTTGAATGCTCTTTAAACTTTGTATGCAGATGAACATTCGAAAGCGTCAAGATATTCACAGCCGGTCCTCTGTCAGAATTCTGGAATCCCAAAATAACCTGTATTCTGCAATTATTGGAGAAAAAGTATGCATGAAGATTGGGGATGGTTCATGGTGTCCAACTGGCAGAGAGTGGACGCTGGCAACGAGCGGACAAAGATATGCTGTATGGCAAACGCAATGATTCCTCTAACTTCTTTCCTTTCATTTTTAATAATCCCCCTGCTACTGGGAATGGGGTGCAAGGCAACCACTAGCAATCAGGCAGGCATGATGGCTAGTTCTTATATTGCATAAATAAAGCATCCCATCATCCAAATTTGCATTGGATATTATATGCTTTGTATGTCTGAGATTAACTGCATTTTGCTACCAATGAAATTATAGAGCATCTTTACTCTAACATTTGGTTCCTGATGTTGACACACATTCATGCAAATTATTCTTCCAGTTGGTCTTTTATATATATATATATATATAAAGAATCTAATTATAATAGCAATAAGCAATTGGCAGACTAGTGGCTAGCTTGAGCTCCAGGACTTGATCCACTAGCTAACCTTTCTTGAAATTATGACATGTACATTTTATGCAGTAGAGCGGCGGAAAGTAGTAGAAATTTGATTATAACAAACAAGGAGAAAGATTATGAGAGGGAGGAATTAATACAAGCTTGAGAATAACGCAGACAAATAGAAAATGCTGCTGATTAATAATGACTATGCAGCAAAAACTCTATCTATGGTAAGTGCTTTATCTTTTTGAGTACGGACGTTTACAAGTAAATTTAGTAGTTTTGGACATGGTACAATTACATGACATAAGTATGATATGTGAAAAATAATTAAAATATGATGGCAACATGAAAAACTAACATGAAATAGTGTAAAAACTTGAACATGTCAAAATCTATATAATAAAAAAATATTAACATATTAAAATTTATATATATATATATGTAACATTTTAAACACAATTATAATATAAATACAAAAATTACTGAAATATGAAAAAGAGCTCCGGACAAGTTTTTAATGGCACAACAGGAACAAAGAATTGTTAACAGAATAAGACATTAAAGTAATCATAAATTCTAGTAAAAGAGAAGGCAATAGTATGGGATTTAGGTCCCGTAGAATGTGTGAAAGTGAGAAATGTATTATGCCAGACAAATTGATGCACAAGGTCACATTAGCCTGCAGAAAGCTCCAGCAAATGGCATGCACTATAAGATAAATTTTTATGTACAATTTAAGAGACTGATCAAAGAAATGTCTCTTTTATCTTAAATTTAATTGTATTGGAGATGAATGCCATCCCTAATTTAATAATACAACGTCGTCTCTAAAACTTTTCAAAGACACAATTTTATAAGATTATTATCAGAGATTATTTTTCATTTAAAATAATTATTAATCATTTTTAATTTCTTCAAATTTAGTAATGTACTTCAAAATTTAAAGGAACAAACTGTTTTAAGAAACGGATGAAAAGATAAAAGTAAGAAAATAAAATTGTTCAATGCTTATACCAGTAATCTGATTTCAAGTTTCACTTCCATCAAACCCAAATTGCTTGTGGGTGGGGAACAAAATCCGGTTGGGCTGCTCATCTTGTGAAATGGACTCCAAGCCTCCAACAACTAGGGAAGGCTAGATTGAAAATAATGGAGAAATGTTGTACGGACGTATTCATAGCTGCAAGTACAGAGTGAGATTATTTGCGGTCTTTTGAGCAATTTTTATGGTAGCCTAGAGGCAGCTTGGTAAATGGTAACTGAGAAAGTTAGATGTGGAAGAGAGTCACATGGCAATAGAGCTGGCAAGAGGCTTACTTCTATCACAATCATAACCATCGTCATCGCCACCATCATTCATGTTTTGAAACTAAATATTCAATATTTCCCCCATCAATGAATCAAACAACATCGCATCCTTTCAGCAATATTTTATGGGGTGCCTGCCAAACACCCAAACTCAACAAATCACTATCATTCCTCTCTCTCACGTGACATGCAATGCATCAAAATCTGTCATCCCTCCATAAAATTACTGCTATTAAATAAAGCAAGAGACAAACTGTTTTCTTTTTTTTTTTTTTTTTAATTTTCAATTACCCTTACTTTCACCTATCCAATCTCATCCAACGTTTTCCTTCAAACTCAGTTCCATTTGTCGATAAAACCTGCTGCTAAATGTCAGAAGATGAGAGTGAGATTATTTAGGAGTACATCAGGCTTCAGGACCTCCTAACCTTTGCCTATATGTACATTATATACATGCATATCAATATAATATTATAATGTAAAGGTTCTCATCACTTACCATTATAAACAAAAAGTATAGCAACATGCTAATGATTTAAGTTCACGCACAAAACCTAAAAAGAAAAAAAAAAAAGAATAATGATGAGGTGCATGAGAAAGTATGATAATTGCATGGTGGTCCGCATGCATCAAAAGTGAAGGAGTGTTTAGCTTTGCTTTGCTTTGCTACAGCCAATAATCATGGCTGCATGGCCTCAAAAGATAAGATATATGCTTTTATCTGTGGTAACAGAATAATAAGGAATTGTATTATTTATGAACTTATTTTGTTATCTCAATCTATATTAATCCAAATTATCATATATAAAAATCATAGATAGATGCATTTCTCTGACCAAAACTAAAAATATCTAAAATTTAATGCATGAATAAACCAAAACTTAAAGAAAAATATTTTGTTAATTGAACAAGGCATGGTTTTAGAAGCAATTTCTATTCTATTTAATAACATTTTAGAATAATGGTCACTCTATATGCAAAGCCCTAAATGCACTACTGAAGAAGACATCAAACAACTGCCAAAGATAATTTTTTTTTTTTCAAAACAAAAAGAAGTAAGAGCTTATGCCAGTGCTTCTGTTCGTCTGAGTCTGAGCAGCATCAGCAAGGCAACAACAAGGAGTATGGTTGGGAATTAATGCTTTATTGTTGCTGTTGTATAAAGGAGAAAAATGAAATTATATATTAACTTTTTATGCATTACGTGGTAAGATTGTAAGAGACTTGGAGCTTGGAATGATTTAAGAGTGGATTTCGATGCATCGGGCTGTGGGATAAAACTAAAGTCTTCCCCCGCGCCCTGTAGCACCTTTTACTCGTGCTGGCCTCTGCCCCACCCCCCCGCCCCAACCTTCATTTCTTAATTATAGAACTTAACAATTAGTCAACGAAATCAACATTTCAACTGTTACTTACTCCTCTTCTTTCCTCTCCTTGAACCTTACCTTATAGCTTTACAGGCAAAAAAAAAACATGCTACTTTAAATCTTCAATTCAAACTGCACCCTGAAATGGAAATTCAATGAAGTAATTAGATGCTTTGGTGTTATAACCAAAGTATATATCTTGTCGACACCCTCTAACTTGCAAAACGAATCCCATTGTCCCCACAATCTCACCGTAGCAAAAAAATTAGCTTTTCCTAAGAGGAAAAGAAGAAAAGTAGAGTAGAATAAAAGTTGACACTTGAAATTGCACAGAGACAGAGCGCAGGGAACAAAGCGCATCAACTTCTCTCTCTCTCTCTCTCTCTCTCTCTCTCTCTCTCTCTCTCTAACAAAGCTTTGATTGAGGCATTAAACTAAAGGAGAATGGAAAATTATTTCTACGTCTTCTAACGTCAAAATTTTGATATGATATCCAGTTTTCAATGCTTTGCGTATGCTGTTAGATAAGGGTTTGACTGACGGTTCCATGCATCATCCTAGATATTGCCTATTACACCGATAGATACATCACATCGGATCCATTCTTCCTTCTGTAGCAAACAGAAAAACGTAAACTTAGTCTTTTATAAGTACAGAGTTAAAATTGTTTTATTAAAAGATTAAACGGTCAATAATACCGTACCCTTTTGTTCTTCGAGAGTCACTTTGGTTATATAAGAAATTACTCAGCATGGTTTGAAATGAAATGGACATAACATTTATATAAGAAATTACTAGTAAATACATATGCATATATATATACTCCTCAGCATGTTTTGAAATGAAATAGACATAACATTTAATTGAGCATCACTTTGGTTACACAATCATTTGATTTCATTAATGTTTGTCTTAGTGACAACTAAAATATTTTAGTTTGGTCACCATATTTGTCATATAGTTTCATTTACAGCTAGTATAATGTAGTAAATTGTTGACAGAAGTCACTAGAATACTGCATATATCTGCTAAATAACCCTCGCGCCAAACTGATTACTTGGCGTGATCCACCATCTACGTCTCAAATCGCAAGTTATGTTGTTGTTAATAGTTGAGTTGGCGAGAGTTACGAACATGTCACTTGAAATATACTAGGAAATATTATATATACTAGCTACTCCTTCACCAAATCAAACGAAATTAGACATCAAAAATTAATTACTAGAGTAATGTACATGAAATTTATTCAAGTAAATAAGGTTGATTTACACTTCATTTTGATGATCAGTGAACAAATTTCAGTCATAAGTAATTGCGCGGGTTTAAGGTGGTTTGCATTGAGTAATTTTGGGTTTGAATTTTTTTGAGTTCAAATCGATTTGAGTTCGAACTTATTCGGGTTCAGATTTTTTTGGATTTAGGTTCTTTCGGGTTTGAGCTTGTTGTGGTTCACGACTATGTGGTTTTGGGTCTATTTGGGTTTGAGTCTTTTCAAATTTGGGTTCGAGTAAATTTTATATCATTTTTTATTTTATGATAAATATAATCACTTGTACGAAAATTTTAATTCTAAGTCAAGACTCAAATTTGGTCGGACCCGACTCGAAAAATATTAGTTTAGCTCCATAGGCCCACCCGTAGCTCAAAAAAACTTTAAATTCTAAGCTTAGGCTTGATTTCGGCCTGGCGAGCCCATTTAGGATCGAATCACTATTTATAATATTAAGAAATTATTTTTATATTAATAATTATAAATGTTTATAGATTTTATAATTAAATTTAATTATTGTTTTAGACCAAACCGACTTGAAATTTAAAATCAGATACCTAGGCCTGATTAGGCTAGGCCTGCCAAGGTAGGCGGGTTGCCTAACTCGTGGACAAGTCTAATTGCTAGTGTAAGTCTAACATCTAATTTTTTTTTTTTACTTTTGATATGGTATTATCTATTATTTCTTTTATATTTTTTTAATTTACCTTATTACTTTGTTATACTATTAGCAAACTTTAATTATCATTGGTGGAAATAATAATAATAAAATAAGAATAATGTTCAAAGAAGCACTTAAAATTTTATTACTAGCAAACATAAACTCTCAATATTCAATGAGTTGAACTAATTAAATTAAAGTAAATATGATAAATGTAAAATATAATTTCTTGATAAATTATTATTTCATATATAAAATATAAATTAAGTTTTTAATGTTTAATTAAATTATTAAAAAAATATTAAAATAAAATTAATAATTAAAGTTTTTACTCTATAAAAATTATTTAATTATAATTTTATTATTTTTTATTTTTAATCTTAAATTTGGCTTTGGGCCAGACTCGAGTTTAGATTCTTTCTGGTTCGGATTCTTTCGGGTTCGGATTACTTCCAGCTCAATTTATTTTAAGTTTGAATTTTTTCAAATTTGGACTATTAACTTTTTGAACAAATCAAATTCAACTCAAATTTGAACTCAATTTTTTTTAAATTCAAATTTGTTGTACCACCTTTGCATAAAATGCAAACGCATGAATGGCTAGCTGAGGAAATTAATCATTTCACTGGCCATACAAATGAATTATCATGATATTGTTTCATTGTTAGTATTTACAACCACCACTTCAGTGTTAGTATGCTAAGTAATGCTTAAATTTTAGCAAAAGAAGTAAATAATCTTAATTTGCCATTGTCCACCAATGATTCAACCATGGCTCTGACAGACAATAAGCTCAGTATGACAACTGTAAGTACCTAGAGAGGCAAATGTGATGCGGAAGGAACAAGTCAATAATCCGTCTCTCTGCAACTTCTCCAAAGGCATCCAGATGCAGATAGATACTGATACCCTTTGTGTGATTTTGTATTTTGAAATTTTGAACCGTAACCAATTAATTAGACATGGTGGGGTGGATTCAATGCAATAAATGTAAAGAAGTATGCAGTTTGTTCTCTCTTAAAAAATATAAATTTTGCTAACAATGATCTTAAGAGCACTTCTAAGATTATTATATATAAAAAATATTTTTGTTGAAATAAAAATAATAAATAAAATTAGTAACAACTACATTTAGTACAACGTTATAAATAATATTTAATCTTTAAAAAAAAACCTAAAAACAGTTGATAACAAAATCCTCCTAATATTAACAGAACCACTGAATTAATAATCAATTACTACTAGTATGCTAATGTCAGAAAAGGCACGAACAAACCCGCACATGGATTAAAAAAAAGGGAAATAAATCCCAGTCAAAACACAAGGTTTAAGGAGCTAGCGGAGGTGGTGGGAGTGATGAGTGCAACGTATCAGTCGACAAAAAGGAAGATTTTGAGATTTCATTTCTTTATCTGTCTAGCCAAGAAGCGGTTTTAAGTTTCTGGGTTTCTTTTTTTTTTTTTTAAATGTTGGAATAGGGTGCAGTTAAATCGATTGGGAATCAGCTGTAGAGAAGAAAAAAGCAGTCATATTATAATGGTGTAGAAGATTGACCAGCGGTTTACAATTTAATCCAATTGTTAACATGTTTGATAGCCTTATAGGTCAAAAAGGAGTTTGGGGTTTGAACTTTAAGCTTCAGACCTAGGATTCCGCACTTAGTGCTGTAATTTGTAGGACCCATGAATTTTGAAACTTTGAGAAGCTGGCTCCTTTCCACCGGGTTTCGCTTAAAGGTAGATGATTTGCCTCTCATCAAAAGTTCTAAAACCGTTGAAAAATTGAAAGTCGTTCAATATAAATTAAACAAACAAGAGGCAAAGTGTATAAACACAGGGGGTCCAGTCCAGACAAGTAAATTTAATGGACGATGTTACAGTTACCGTTGATGTTTAATTTATTGGCTAGATATAACGATTTTTCCATACATGTTCCAACAGGAAACGAAGTCCATAAATGCTTGATAAAGAAAGAGACGTGAGTTGTGAGTGATATCGATCAGTAAGTAGAGTAGGTAGCAAGCAAAGAATTAGAAGTTACTGTTCCATTTCCATCTTCGATTACGCCAAAATGCACTTATTGACAACTCATTGGTTTTTCTAGTTGTCATCTTCTCATAAAGAAACGAATATGCGACTATTAGGACTACTTAGTTTGTCGATTGACCATTACGTTATTGAGGAGCGTGGCTATCTACATAGATAAACGTTATATATAATCCCCAATAAGGTGAATACAACTATTAATGGAGGTTCTGTTGACCTCAGCTGTCATGTCATGAAAACCACTAATTACTAAGCTTTACTAGTTTCTCCCTCAGTCTCAATGCCTTCAATAGTTCAATTCAATCTCCCATGGGTAAAAATACTTGCCTGCTCAGCTCCTCTGGGGTCTAGATGGTTGGTGACAGTTGGCTGGCCCCTATCTGCCTTTAAAAGATGAAACTGTTGGGAACTTGGGATCATAAAGTGGTAGCAAAACCGATGTTTTTCCTTCAAAACAAAGCTGCTATATATCTGAAACAAAATTTGCACTAGTTTTGTCATTATTTGGTCAGATAATAACCAAGAAGTCTCTTACTTAATCAAAACCTTTTTCTTCACGTTTCAGAGAGAGGGTAAGGGTGCATAACGAGCCTGCGTTTCATCAGAAACGATGGGGGTGGTGGAAAGTGGAGGGTGAAGACGAGGAACGCAAGAAAAGACTGAACGGAGGGGTGGGTTTTTCACCAGTAACGAGGGAAGCTAGAGAAGAGAGCAACCATCCATGATGATCCTTTGAACCTTCTAAATATGCCTGCCTTACAGGGGAATAAACCATCCAATCTGATTATTATTTTATCCGTCTTTTTCGGTCTGAAACCCCCGTCCCCCCTTCTTCTCCTCCCCCTCTCTAATTAATTGCACACGTCAATCTCTCTCCCAGCGCCCCCCCACTATGCTTCCTTCATTGCTTCTTTAAATAGGAGAACGCATCAGCTCTAACTTCAATCTCTTGCTTCTCTTCTTGTCATTTAATCTCTTGCTTCTCTTCCTGTTTTGCGTGTCTTTTCACGGGTGAATGCAAGGATTTTTTTTTTTTTTTTTGCTTTCATGGGGCTTTAGCAAAGGGCTTCTTACAGAGTTTATTGGCATTCTGTCCACCTCGCATCATAGAAAAAGCCCTTTCTTTTCTCCTATGATCTTTTCATGGAGGTGGGCATACTGCCAACTGGGCTCTGTTGGCTTCTCTTTGTAAAACCCTTGTGATGCATTGCTTCCTGCTTTTCTCTCCCTTTGATAAAGATCCGTTTGATGAAGATCCAGGTAAATACCATGCATATGACTATGACTATTTTCATTTAATATTTTCTATGCTAGTTTTCCAGTGGTTATGGCAGCTTCAAACCCTTCTAGTAATCTGCTAGCTAAATAACCTGAACTTGACTATTTTATCTTTGCTATAAGGTAATAAGGATTATAAAGGACAAAAAAGTAAAGTGAAGAATAATTTACCATCCGTTTGGTACTTGCATCATTTTTCTGCAGTTTGCAGGGTTTGATTGCTGCAGTGATGTACTGACTCCTGCGGTCTAAAGAGGGGGAGCAACATTATGCACAATCTTCTGCCTATTTCTTATCTGGTCATATTCCAGTTTCTAGATCTCTCCAAGGCTTGGACTGCTAATCGAGGACCCTAGCCATTTTTTTTAAATTTTTTACCTTTAGTTACATATTCATTTTCTCACTTTTTTCTCCTTTCCCAAGCAGCAAATAGTACTTGAAGGCCTTTTTCTCTTTTTGTTTTGCAGTTCGGCTATCTTGTGCTCCATCTAGGGTTTTATCAGCCTCTTGTTTTTGCATATATCCGAGTCAGGAAAGATCCAAGATTAGAACCATTTGTAAATATAGAAGGACCTGTTGAATTAACATCAAAATGCAAAGATAGAACCATTTGTAAATATAGAAGGACCTGTTGATTATAGGATCTTTGGAACTAATATCAACATACAAGTAAACCCTTTAAAACAAAGGGGAGGAAAATTGCACAATTATCCATCAAAATCCAAAGGACAGAAATAATAAGATTTTGTCAGTTTTCATGAGACCCGAATGATGACTCCATCGAAGGTTTTGAGTTTAGCGTTTTGTTTATCGAAAACTTTTTGCCTCTTTTATACTTTATTTTATGTCTATAATCATTTTGATTAATTATCAGACAAAGAGGATTTTTTGTCCTCATGGTCATGGCTCCATGCATGATTGCCGCCACTGCGCTATTGAATATGTAGGTCAGGTCCTCCTTCTTTTAGGGGAGCTAGCCCTAGTAGTGGATATATATATATATATATATATATATATATATTTCCTACGCTCTCTCAAACCCTTACACATAGCCTCATGATTGAATTACTGACTGTTACTATTAATTAATTGTTAAATATAAACCGAAGTAAAAAATGATCCCACTGGCCATTTCAGTGTGTGCAGGAAAACAAACATCCCAATTCACCTGTGGTGACCGAATGGCAATATCCTCACTCTATTAATTCTTTTGCTTCGTTACTCTTGCTTTCCTTTCCTTTGATCTCTGAAGTCTGAAATCTGATGGTGAATGATTGAGCTTTCTTTGTGGTGGTCGATTAGAGATATAAAAGAAATTCTAGTGGGAACAACCAAAAAATTTAGAGCATAGGTTACTAAATATTGGCAATGGATTTTACTGAACGATTAAAAATAAGAGGATGAAGAAGAAAACGGGATTGTGACTCTAATAAAGTAGTTATCGTTCGTTTTGTTATTTTATGACAGTTGCATTAGTTTTTCATGAGATTTTCAGGTGTCTGAATGGGAGGGTATTGGTTAAGCTGGACGCCACACTGCTGAGCACACTATGGTGTCTGACAGTCTGAGGCTCGTCCATGCCGAGTCATCTTCGATTTTGAGGTTAATAGGGTGGAGCCAACGGCGCCATTAGCTGCCTGTCTACCTGCTATCCTTGCTGCTAATGCTTGGTCTTAGTCAATGCGTAAAGAATTTTCAGTAAGGATTTGCATCAATTAAAGGGGATGAAAAGATCGTTAATGATGCTCAAAATCAATGGGGAGCATGACATTTTACAATTGTTTTTTATTTAGTTATTTTCTTTTTGTCTTAAATTTTCCTCCAAGTGTTTTTTTTTTTTGGGGGGGGGGGGGCTAATTCCTGCAAAATGTTGAGTCGCCTGAAGAGAGGCATATTTTCAACAGTAAAATCTCTTTCTTTGGTTTGGTAATGGTTCCTCGTGGTCCATCCTAAATCAAGGGGAAATTATATATAAGACAAATTAATTAAAAAAATACCAAAAACAATATATATATATATATATATATAATGAAGAAATCTTTAAATGCTGAGGAAGATGCATGATATTACTCTTAGTCTATTAAAGCCGGCTGGATATTGTGATTGGAGTATAAAATTATGATAGTTTAAAAATGAATGATTTTTAGTTTTAAAAATCATTTTAACTAATAGCAAAATATTATTGCCTTTATAAATGGGAGATGAATATTTTAAAATGAAGTCTTTCCAAAATGATTAAGTCTAGGTAGAGTCGGACATTTTCAGCGAACTGTTTTAGTTAAAGAGAGTTGTTTAATTCAGAAATTAGGATTAGATTTGGGTTGGTTTTGGGGGGGGGGGGGGGGAGGAAATGAACCCAATAGTGAAGTGTTTAGTTCAGATATTCCAACCTGGAACAGGTTCAGACAGAAGGTTGACTCACGGAAGGTCAGGGCCAGGGCAAGCCAACAACAGCGCTGAACTAGTTACCAACTAATTTAGTCTATTTCTACCCAATGCCCAATCACATCTATGGACCAATAGATCTCGATAAGCCCAACACCAAGAACAAATAAAGTAAAATTGCCAATTCCTTCTAATAAAAACAGCCCATTTTGCAATTTAAGATCATGAAACTTGTTTAGGACAAAAAAATATGTCGCAATCATTGGGTTGGGGATCCTCAACGCAGACCAGACTACATGGTAGATTGCTTGAACGCTTAAGGCAAAGTTTAATAAACAACTTGGGTTGGGCCCACTCTGACGTCAATGGTCTAGTCTCCCTCCATAGTTCTTATCCTCTCTCTCATTTAATTAATTAATTAATTACCCACATTTTCCTTGTTCAGCTTCTATCCAATTTCATCCTCGAAATTAATTATATATAAGATATGCAGATTCATTTGATCGTGTAATTGGGATTTTCAGTATTGACCATCATCACCTTGGCTTGCAATCTAGTACTTTTAGCCATTGATAATCATCTTTGAGAAGAGAAGCTCGCATGGCTGATAATTCTGCTTTTGATCCCCAGCTACTTCTTTCTCATAAATTCCCGGAGGTAAATCTCCTTTTCTTGTATGGAATTCCAACTTCTTCACTTCATGTTTTGCTTTTATTTCTCTTATCTCATCCTTATCCTAATTTTTGTTTCAGACTACTTTTACTTATACTGAGAGGTACTGCTTCGCCTTCGCGCCCCAAAACTTAAAAGTAAATTCCTTTTTTTGTGTAATTTGTATCACAATTATGTGTTTCCTCCTACACAGAGATGTAGCTGTCTATGCCTTGGGTGTTGGAGCATGTGGTGGGAACGCCGTTGATACCGATGAACTTAAATATGTTTACCATGAAAACGGACAGCAGTTTATCAAGGTTATTTATCACAATTTCTTGGCTTTTGTTATCACTATTATTGAAACTAAGGAATAAAGATGATTTTCCCATCATGATGATTCTTAATTGGCACATGTGTGTGCGTATTTGTTATTGCATTCTAGCTTTACTTGTCTTTCTACGGGTGAATGTGGAAATATGTTACCGAGGCTTAAGATGTGTTTGGCATGGTATGCTCAATTTTTAAAAAATTTTTTCATATCTTTAAAGGGTTATATCTTTATAACCATACCCGAATATGTGTGTGTCAGACCAGTATTTTAAAGAAAATGAAGTCCTGTTAACATAGATGTGGAATTGCATTTAGATTCCTGA
>JBBYHM010000020.1:2489624-2503040 GCA_038381775.1 Adansonia rubrostipa | reverse complement strand
TAACGTTCAACGGATGCAATGCAATAAGCTGTGCTGATGATGCCATAAATGAATCTGGTCATGAATTTTGCTAGGCAACGTCCCCACGCCCGTCAGCACAGTCCTAGTAGCATGTGCCATAATTGCAGAGGCTTGCATGATTGCCTCTAACTCAAATTGTAAGACCACGGAAGGAAATCACCAATATGTATAACACAGCAAATCGAACATCATACGTTAACTTCTAACCCGCAGTTCACTCACTTTAAAAGTGAATTCAAAATCAACCAAGATAGTACGCAATAATTTTAATGAGAAATCTCCTCAGAAAAGATCAGGAAATTCTGCAGGTTAGTAGGACCAATTAACCCGTAATTTGTGGGCATGTTATCTTCGCACAGACCGACAGGATAACGGTAGCTGTGCAGAACAAAATATTTCAACAGACCAGTAAAATTGACATAAGAGTATGAACAACACACATGCAAATTTGGCAGCTCGCATGTCAAAGTACAAATGTCATCTCCGCTGCAGCAGAAGGTGCGGCGATCTAGAAAGCGATTCCCACACGCACCGTTCCCAATTTGGTATTCAGATATCATCTACGCTCACAATATATATAGAGTTCATAATTCTCTCACATTAAAAATACACCGTATCTACATTTAAACACCCTTTAGACACAACGGCTATATAAAATAACTAAACAGATGAAATTCATCACAATCAACATTATATAGAACGAACATAGAAAGTGTTCATTACATTGAACAACCAAAACACGATCCACAAAGTTCTGACTCACGCTCTTGATAGGGATAGCAATCAAGAAAGCAAGAGAGCTGAATCAGAGTGTCGTAATGTAGCAACTCCAATTATTCGATGGCTCATCCACTCAACCCAACTTTTTCCCTTAGATATAAAAAATAAAAAATAAAAGACCACTACAGCATTCGACCGCAATTTAATATAATATACGTAGGTAATTGAAAGAGGAGGTATCCAGGTCAGCATTTTCATTGTTTCCAGTCGTGTCTAAGAAACCAGCATGAAAAAAACTGCTACTGGAACTTATATCATTTGACAGGAAGCAGTATATACTTTTCTGATGATAGTTCCGATTTGATGCGCAATTAAACAAAAAGCACATTCGAAACAAATAGCTCAAATTAATAACTTAAGTGCGTATCAAACAATCCCCCAGAAGCCAGAGTTTATAAATGGATTCTGAGTAAGCAGTAAGACAAAGAAAATGACCCCCCAGTAAAGGATAAAGAAATTAGTCGCAGACCTTTCAGAACTTCAATTTTAAATTTCAGAATCAAGAGCTAGCACTTATCCTTCTCAGATTTATCCTGAAATCTTTGACGTACATCCTGCTGTAGCATCTCTGTATATTCCTGAACATGAACGAAAATATTATGAGTTCCTGTACAATAATCACCTCGAAAAATTTGGCACTTAGGACAATGTTGCTTAACCCCTTATCTTTCTCCCCAAAACAGAAGCACTTTAACCACAAAAGGTTTTAACTGGTAGGAAACACATCAAAGGCAAGCATGAAATTCTCATGGCCAGAGAACTTACCCTGGCAAGACCTTCATTACCACACAACTCATTCAGAAGTTCTTCAGCATTTCCCCCATTACCATATACCTGAACTGCCATTTCGGCAACAGCACAAAAGACATCACCTGGCAAATTAGATTGCTCAATCCTCTGAGCCGTTTGTAGAATATTATCCTGGAAGAAACAGTAGATAAAGAGAATAGTCCTCCATGTCAGTATCTACTACTGTTACAAACTAATTACCTGTTATATGAAAAAATAAACGTGATATCTTAAAAAACAAAGAAAACCTGAAAATCACGATCAGCTGCACTTGACTTCCCCCCATCATTCTGGACCTGCGATTTAGGTTCTACAGCAGGGAATGGTGGACATGCAGACACCCCACGACCAAAAGCCTGAGAAACAATAGGCATCATTTGTTGGACCATCCGTGACAGATCAATACCACCACCTTGGCCTCCTCCCAATCCTGAAAACATGTTTCCAATATCCTGGCTATCAACCTGCTGAGCTAGCTGACTGACAGTGTTCATGATTTGCGGGCTTTGAGTGAGCTGTTGCAACATATTCCTAAAAACATCTGGTGATCCCACACCAGTCTGCTCCGAAACCCCAGCCAATAAGCCATTTAATGAAGGGCTTTGAAGGACCTGAGAGACAGCATTAGCAGCATCTAATTGATCATCAGAACTTTGCACTCCTGACAATCTACTACTCTGAACACCTGGATTACTTGAGGAAGCATCCACCGTATTCATAGATGAGCTCCGAGATGCAAGTGACTGCAAAATCTGTTGACCAGTCGTTCTAGCACTCAAGTTTTGATCAAGAGAAGAACTAGTTGTTCCACTATCACCAGTAACGAGAGGTGATTTTGTTGGTTTGACTCGTCTCTGACCATAATGATACAATATTATCATTTCCGATAAAAGTAACATAAATAAATTAGAATAAAGTAAAAAATGATCATCACACCTTACGTTCCAAACCCCCAAACCCCAATCCAAGTGGTACAGGTTTGGCATTTTCCTCGCTGGTTCTCAGAACACTTCCCGTAGGATTTTCTGACTTTACCAAGGGTTCTCCACTTGAACTTGGAGGGGATCCAACTGCACCAATTGTTAAATCCTTTGAACTCTCACTACTCTCCGTGATATTGTTACTTTCTTCAGTACGTTGAGGTTGTGACTGATTATCAATAGCAACAGAACACTGGTCAGAGACACCAAAAAGATAGTTGCTAGTAGGATCATTTTATTGTTAACAAAGCACACCTTTGGCTCTTCAGTTTCAAGGTCCGCTGGTAATGCAACACTAGAATCCCCAGCTGCACTAGCAGCCATAGTATTGGGCTGCCGACTACGTGCATCATGACCTACACCTGACGCAATAGATGAATTCCACATCAGATTCTACTTTCACCTTTAATTATCAGATATACCATATGAACAACGTTGTAGTCATTAGCATCTCAAAACAATTAATTGCCAGCTACCTGATGCAACCTGGTTCTCTCCCTGCATGTTACTAGCAAAGTTTCTAATTCTTGAATTGACTTCAGCAATAGCAGAGGATAGTGATGACTCAGTGGGTGCGGATTGTGCTTGACTGGACATTGCACCAGTTGCACGTGCTGGTTCAGAAGCAATAACGTTTCGCACAGGAAGAACCCTCACTGAACCAGAACCAGCATTAGTACCACGTTCTCCTTGCATCCCTTCCCCATTGCTTGTTCTATTACCAACTGCTGAAACCACAGATGCAAGTGCAGTGCCTGATAACAATGATATATTAAATAAAGTCACTTCAGTTTAAGAGAAGGAGATTACAGCTTGGGTAGAAGCAGGTTTTACCCACCAGGATGAATATGGATATTTATGTGCCGTGGAACATTTCCAATACCAACAGGACCGATAGTCAGAGGATTTGATGGAGAATGGGAACCACTAAAGAGGGAGCTGGTTTGAAGAGGAAAAGGCTGCAAATAAACAAATCAATGCATGCATGGTTAATACGACTCCAAAGAGAGTTCAAACACTTGAATTAGCTAGGCAAGTTCATTCATAAATGTTTCCAGACATCTCATGCAAACTGGTGAAGTATAATGCCTGCACTCAAAAAAAAAAAAAAATGCAAGTTGTAACATGTTAAAGAGTAGAATGCAAGTTTTTACATCTCAAAACTCCCTGTTTTCTTTCAAAAAAAAAAAAAAAAGATCTCCATTTTCATATTCTAACGCCTCTTTCTATTAATTCTCAGCCCTTAAAGAAAATTGCTTTTTATGTCTCAAGAGAAAATTATATTTTTACATGTAATTTGAGTCGAACCACTAAAAAATCTGCTCTAAGGAACATCTCTATAGTTGGTTACATATAGCTAGAGAGACCAGAAAAACATCATTCTCTTCAATTTAGCTATTGCTGAATAACAATCAATAGAAAAACTAATATTATATAACATGAAAGTATCTGCAATGCTCGAATGAATTGCTCAGAGTTGTTCTCATAATCAGGATATCTAAATATTACCATATATGAATAGGATATATTAGCAGGATTTTGCAGTCATTTTACTTGCAAATAAATTTTTATCATACCTGAACCATTATAGGATTCGGCCCTGATGGAGATATATAAACTGCAGGTCCAGCATTGACGGAAGATTCTGCCTGTTAATTGCATGAAACATTTAGTGACATGTTATCATTCAATGAGAACAGGGAATAAGGGTACAAGAGATTATAGGCCCATACAGGAGAATGCCCCATTCGCAGCGTCAAAATAGTTCGACCAAGCTCTAAAAGAAGGGAACCTAAATGTTGCATTGTAAGACCTACTTCCACCGATTCTGTTTGAATTTGCCCCCTCACTGTAGGATCAGAAGAATTCCTCTCTTGTTCTAAACGTCCTGCAATATGCTACATAAGTTGCAGCAAATTAAAGATACATAGAATTAGATGATAAAATTTTCAAGCTTGAAAGGTAGAAAGAAAAGGAACATGAATTGATTCAGTGTAAGAAATCCTCAATTATATCTTAATTCATCTTCATTAAAGCCACTAACACTTAATTATGAACTTCCAAATCATATAATGGAAAGAACATCTTATTTAGCTTCCACAATCTACATGTAATTAGGAATTTCATAACACAAAATTTTCACTCGGAGAAGGCCCGGTTATTTTACATGTCCTAAAATGTCATATAATCATAAATCAAGCATATTGCCCCAGATGGAAACAAGCACGTGATAATTCAGAATAAAATAATTTCTTTCTAATTGGAATGTGTGAAGGCAGATTTGGAAATCAAATCAGAATACACATGAGAAAGATTTTAGCGTAAACCAAATATATGGTTAAAACCTATAGATAGAAAATAGTAATCCCGATATCATATCAGCCTAAACATCAATCTCATTAAACATTTGATAACAACAAAAGGCCTAAAAAGCTCTAGAAGGTGGTAAACATAGGTAACATGCTAAGGCATGGCACTTACAGACAATGCAGCAATAGCATGACTGCTAAGAAGCTGTTCTGCACGTCGAATTACAATGCTCACTGCTTCAGGTGTCGGTAAACCTCGCGCATCAGATGGTAATGCCACCCTTGGTGGGTCTCTTCTGTTGGATGTAGATGTGTGCGGCTGATAGCCTACACAATGCAGCAGCAGTTAGTCACTGCAACTATTTTCAAACAAATATTGGAGTTAATGCTTTTAGTAATATCACCATTTGGAGAATGCATCTCCATGCGGTTCATAAACTCTGAGAGAGTATTTAAAGAATCGGGAATTGGCTGGAGAAAAAGAAAATGACAGAATTAGATAACAATCAAATTATAATATGCTAAACAATGAAGAAGTTCATTTGTACTACCGAATTAAGTGCAGGAACAGATACCTGTGCTGCAGACAGAGGAATTGGAATAACTTGATGACCAACTTGAAATGATTGACCCGGAAATGGTTGTGCAGACTGTGTCTGATTTCCTGCTTGGTTCTCACCACCACCATGCACTCCATTTGATTCATTTCCTTGAGAAGCCTGAAGGAAAGCATTATTTTAATCATTTAATTACTTTGAACCTTCAATATTTCTACCACCTTGAGAAACTGAAAGCAACATCAACAATTACTTAAACCCCTAATCCATCCAATTCTTTTATGTTTCCCTCTTACATTTGAATCGTTGACAAACACATTAAAGATAATAGTATAAAAGAGAAAAATCAGAAAAGAATGAATATTCTTAAAGCTGAAGCATTTGCCAACAGGATGCTTACGGGGAAATATATGCATCCATTGCAACTACTGATGAAGACAATTAATCATTGCTTTATTAAACCACCCAAAATCAAATTTAATTTGTTAGGTTTAAGCAAAGAAAAATTTGAAATTACGCATTACTCACAGAGGTTGAAGACTGCGTAATGGTACTATTTGTAGCAGACTGGCCCCCAACTCCAAGAGAATTTAAAACTGCCCCAATAACCTACAAGTCAAGCAACAAAGAATGAAATGATAATCAGCATCCGTTCACCGACATTGATGTCACGGGCAATTGAAGAACTCAAATTATAGCCTTAAACGTGAACTGAAATGTTTCGGAAATAAAAAGAGAAAGTGTACTCACCCGAGTAATGTCTGGAGCAATGCCATCACCTTGCTCTCCAACATTAAAGGTCCCAAGGACCACACTGTGTGAAATCTGCCCAACTCGATTACGAGGGATGCCTGCAGCAGCATCATTTCCTGCCAATTCATTGTTTAATTAACTCTTGATAGCTATGCTTTAAGTAAAATGCAATGAATTTCACAGACAAGATAAGCACCACAGTACATATCAATACCTCGATTAGTGTTATTTCCACTTGTCTCTCCTGTCCTTGGATCAGATGAAGGCTGTGATTGGGCAGGCTGCCTTTCAACTAAGTGCAATGTATGCCCATTCTCAACATCTAAAACAGTGAAGGATATATGGTATGAAGTGAACCACAAAATAGGACACTGTCGGAAACTTGCACTTGATGCTGTGATACTGATAATCATATTTCGGGGAAGTAGACAAGACAGCATCTTGATTCCCGTTTTTTGATAGTTACAATTACTGATTTCCAATTCTGTTTACACCTATGACGCATAACAGGAAGCGACTACAAGGTAATATAGTTGATACGATAGGCCAAGTCTTCGAGCCATTTAGTTAGTGATCATTTTGGAATGATGTCGAGTTGCCCAAATTATGCAAATCCGATAGGATAAGAAGATAATATATAACTATCAACCACAAGTATAAAGGTATAGCAAGAGAATAGAAGGGAAAAAAAGTTTGCTTCTAAGACTTATTGCTTGCGTATGTAATGGCTCAATTTAAAGAAGCAGTTACCACCATTTGCAATCTGCATACTTTTCGAGGGACAAAACCAATCTACAGATACGTGCACAGGTTATGCTTAAAATTATATAATTGGGACAATAATGCTCATGAACATGACATCCAAACAAGTAATGGCTAGTCCAGCAGCAAACTGCAGTACTGGAAATCTTTAATAGAGAACAAATCTCGTTTAATTACACCAATGAAGTTCTCTAGCAACATAGATGATAGGATACGATATTCGGAAAGGAGATCATCATCCTTTAAGACCTTTCCCCTGAAAATCAGCCGCTGCTGACCAACTGGGACACCAAGTTCCTTAGCTATTCTCTCCTTGAATAATGAAACTGGTGTCTGAATTCATCCAAGTAACAAGGTATCAGCAAAATGCTGAATGAGGCACAACATTTATTTTAATTAAACATACACTGAACAGCAGGAAATTTATGAGAATGTCTATGCTTAGGAGCAAAAGCTTACATTCTTGTCAACAAGAAAACTACAAATCTGTGAATCCAAAGTCTTGATCCTGAGCTCTACAAGATAATCAGAAGATTCCCCAGAAGTGCTGCCCATACTCAAACTCGAACCTTCATTAGAGTGCTGATCTGCCATAGAAGTCAACAGCTACCAACACCTGGAACAAGGGGAAAAAAAAAGTAATAATATGATTCATCCAGATTTTCTCCTAATTCAAATTTCCAAAGTAAATCATCATCAGCCAAAAAGTACTCAGCTCCAAAAATATTTAAATCACAATATTTCAAGACTATTAAATGTCTAATTAATTTCTCTAATTATCAAGGCAACAATAGTTAGTTATCCGGCACCATGAATAATTGAAAGGACAGGACAAAATAAAATTAAAATCTCTCATCAAATGACAAAAACAAATGCCTCCCACAACTTCAGAATCTTATCCGTTTGAGCATTAAGATAGATCTTCATTTCTTATATAACAACGATATACATCAAGAAAACGCATTACAAGCAATTGTTTTAGCAATGGTCAATAAAAGTCAACATTTCCTACATTTTAAGGTACATGTTTGCATAACCAAATATACTAACCAACATGGATTCAATTTTTCTTTCTTTAAAATAGAAAGGAAAAGAAAAAAAAAACGAAATGCAGAATAGTAATAAAGCAAGTCTCATGCCAAATGCAACAAATCAGAATTGACGATAACATCAATCAATGAACAATTACGTAGCAATAGTCGGATCGGATAAATAAGAGGAAAACAAATAAGATCAAAATCATTTTACACAAATAATTATCATCAAAATCAAATCCTAAAAACCGGTATGTTCACATAGAAGAACCTAGAAGAAAATAAAAATAAATAATAATGGAACCAAAAGCACGAACCTAAGTAGTATGCAGAGTCGAAATCGAAAACTGAAAATTCGAAGGAAGCTGAGAATTTAATTTGATCGATGAGAAAGCAATCGAATGCGTATGGAACTGCACTGGAGGTGGAGGGCTTACTTTTAGGGTTCGCCAAAACGCAACGGTTCAAGCAAGCTAAGTGCGGCTATAACGATGCCAATGTGGCTTGTTTGTGAAGGAGAGCTATTTGACATTCGACAAGAATCTGTAGGCAAGCAGCATTTTCGTGATGCCTAAGGAAATTAACATAGCGACGTCGTTTTGGGTTGGTGGTTACCCGGGACTCGTGTCGTGTCTTTTCGCGTCTTACTTTTTGACTCCGTTTTCTTGGGCTCAAGAAATCTATTAAGTTACAGCCACTAATGCGTGAGGACTCAGGAGGATACTAACTAAGAACTTCCGGCCCAATGCTACAAAACATGTAAAACCCCAGACCAGGATGAACGATAATAAGTCAATTCATGAAACATAAGTAACATAAAATAATAATATGTCAATTCATTTAAGCTTTAGTTTAGAAGGCAAAATGTTCGCAACAAATTTATGGATAAAGGAGGCCACAAAATTTGAAAATTGAAAACGCTTTATTAGGACAAATGTCTTACAATTACATTTACTAACTTCTACTTGTCCACTTTTAAAGATAGGGAATTCTAATTAAATTTATTAACATCTTCCTAACTTTTATTTCTTTTCCTTTTTCAAAAAAAAAAAAAAAAGATCATAAAAGGAGCAATCATCTCGTATATAGGGTATAATTGAATCTACCTAAACCTATGCATTATCGAGACCAAGTTCTACTTGTAATTTACTTGATTTCTTCGACCTTGACTCTATTAGATTTTGATAAACTTATAAATATAATCATTAAATATAAAATTTCTTTGTATTACTTATACATATAGATATTAAATATGTTAAAAATAAATATTAAAAATAATTGAATAAAACTTGATTTATTATTCAAATTACTTGAACTCAAATTTAAATTCAATACTATAATAAATGAATGAGTATTCACTTGATTAATCAAGTTCAACTATGTACCTAATCAATTAGCATGTAAGATGGGCCAATTTATATTGCTTGATTATTTTGGGTGTCCTCTAGACCCATCCTAGGTTGGGTTAATGACTCCTTTGGTACAAAGAAAAGAAAAAAAAAATAAATTTAATTGTTGAATTACACAATAATAAAACTTAATCAATAAATTAAAAAAAATAATGTTGCTTTTTCCCCATCAAACAGAACCTTAAGGATGAGACCACCTATTGGCTAGCGTTCCATGGAGGCGCATGCTTTTCCCGTTAATTGATGGCAATTTCAGATACAAATATATTAAGTACCAACATGATTTTAACATTAAAATCTGTCTCTTTTTTTAAATTTTTCTTTTTTAAATAGAGAACAAACACAACATGATTATTTATTGTTTGTTTTTATTTGAATACTATTAAATGACACTTTCAATGATTTGGAGTCAAATCTTTTTATAAATGACATTAAAACACACATATTATTGAAATAAGTTACAAGCTATCACCATTTAGTATCCACACCTTATTCATACTTCAAAATTCAAATTTTATCAATCATTTTTTTTCACCATGGATGCCATGGGATTTTCAGTTTATCATATTTTTTTATTCACAAAAAGATTCTTTAAAATCTTAAAATTAAAAAAAAATAAAATAAACTTCAAATTTCATTAGAAAAAGAGTTTTGTTAACAAATGCGTTTAAAGCATTCTTTTAAGTTATTCAATGTAAAGTTTATACCAATAACAATTAAATGCAATAGTTAATATAATATTCATTATTTTTTATGCATTGAAAAAAAATTAAGGTAAACTTAAAAATGTATTTAAAAAATTCGGCAGTAAAATTCTTACAAAAATCCCCTTAATTAGAACTTAAAAAATTTAATCTTTTTTCGGCTTACAAAGTCTGGCCCATATCAAATACATAGCCTATTCAGATGTAAGCCCGATGGACACTCCGCAGTTAGATGGACAACCCGTCAAACAATCAAACCGCTGGATCCAGTGCTTTTTATTTATTTATTTATTTTATTTTCATTTCTGCTGGAAAGGAAAGGAAAGAAATGGAAAGGAAAAACGGAGAAATTGACTCTGGACTTCATATAAGCTGCTATTGACTCCGTATGATGTGCATTAGAAACTTTGACAGGAAAGAAAGAGAAATTTTGAAATTGTTATCAGTAATAGAAATTAAGGTGGCTGAAAGAAGCCTACTGCTGAGGTGGGGGTAGAATCAAAGAATTCCTAGCTTAAAAAGGAGATGAGTATTTCTTTTGGTTAATGCCGTACCAATTGTTCAAAATTAATTGCTAATACTGTTATGCTGCTACTATCTTGCTAACCCTTGTTTTTTCTACCCGTATTTCAGCATTTTATATTTTCAAACGACTGAATTGGATATTTGGTTTGTAAACTAACTGTATGATGGTAACATTATCTTCATGCGCTTAGATCTTGCTATTCACTCAGCTGCTGTGCTTGTGTATCTCATGCTTTTTCCATAGTTCCTGTGAAGTATCTATAAGAGTAAAATACTTGCCAATCTGCTAGGAATTGGTGCTTTATAGAAGATTTGCTCACATTTTGGGGCTTTGTAGGTGTCCTCATCATTCAGATGCTAGCTCAGATTGAGTAGTCTTGGTGCCAGAAGCTGAAAATTATAATCTGTTGGCCTTGAATCCATGTTTTACGACATGTTTGCATTTGAGATTTTTGTGCTAGTTATGCATGTAAAATATTCATGGCTTTGATATGTTTGCAATTTTTTTCCAAGTTCCAACGAGTTTTTACAATTTTTTAAGGTTGTGATTTCGATTAGTAACTTCTATGATGCAGAAGACTCCAACTTTTTGTTGGGAAAAATAAATAAGAGAATGTGAAATCTAGAATACTTTGTAGTTTATAGGGATCTGTTCCTTCTGTCTGCATCGTGCTCTTTGCTCTTCTCTGCCTCAAGATAAGACAAATTCTATAAGTTGTGCTTTCTTTACTGTTTCCTGGGTGCAGGGAGGATGTTGTGGTCTTTGCTATATGGGAACTCGTTATTTAAGCTTCTCTGGTTTTTTCTGCAGTTTCTTTATATTTTAGGCATATGCAACTTGCCTTCATCCTAGTATGCATTACCATGCTATTGCTTCTCTGCATGAAAATCACAAAGCAAGTGAGATTGGCTAGGAAAACGAAAATAAGGATGCTGCTTCCATTATCTATGTAGAACTACATGAACTTGAATTTGTTTAAAAGGAACCAACTTTGTTGGGTAAATTAGAGATTTATTGATCATTGCATTTGGCCTATGCTTGCTCTGGTCTATTGAAATATGTAATTGTGCCTGAAGCAAGCTGGCGAAGGAGTATTATTTGATATGATCACCTCAAAAGTCGGTGAACCATGGTGAGCCTAGTGCTTTGAGATAAAAAGTTGGGATCATCAAATTTTGAACTATTGGCAGTTAGTTTTAAGGTATGGTGTCTTCCTTGTCACCTCTGTAATGCACACATGGGTCTGAGAACTATATCAGAATGCCAATCTAGGTGGGAACGTAGTGAATAATATTTGCTTTATTTAGTAATCTGCTTAGACTTGGTTGCAGTTTAAAAGACATCAGAGGAAAGAAATGGGTGCTGTGAGTGAGTGAAACATTTTTGCACGTATAAATGTACCCTGATAGTTGATTTGCAACAAATCACTAATATATGTTATTTACAGTTTCCCAATTAATAGAAGAGTTAACTTGTTGAAAATTTTGGCTTATTTGGTTTTACTATAGTGGATCTACCTATTTAAGCGGTATGAATTCTAATTAAGGTACTAAGTTTCGGCAAACAGGCATATGAATGAGGTGATTTCATATATATTAGTGTAGTCACTAGGTTTTACAATATGAATATTTATCAATCAATACTCAATACTGAAGCCAGTGCATAAGGATAGTAAAGATCATTCAAAGAAGTTGCACATGTTTGACATTGTTGCTTCCTTCACTCTATGGGCATTTGGTTTACGAGATTTAATCAGTATTAACTTCTTTCTTTACCCCTTGCATATGTTTCTAAATGGGTGTGCACCTCTAGATGGGCAGCGGCCAGCCTCCTACTCTCTTATGCAGCATTTGTTAGCTTAGCTGAGTTGGGTATTTGATAAGCAAGATTATGATCCTGCAGCCATTGATCAGTGAGGTTTAAAGAAAGGAGTTTCTATTCCCTTGCCCACTATGCCCCATATTTCTCCAGTAGGCACCAAGGCTTGCTTGCGGTTGATCTTAGGAAGCACTAAAGTTCTTCAATTGCCAGCCATTGTTTTTCCACTTCCTTCTCTCTTTGAATATCTTCCTCTGGCTATGGGAGTTGTTGACTTGGCTACAAGCGAGGGACAGTTGATTTAGGGGGATTTTCTGCATTAAGATGCAAAATTATTCAAATTTATTCCAAGAGATCTAAGGGTGCAAAAAGTAGATAAGTTCAATTTAAGCATGGAAGTGTAAGCCATCAGCGTCACATTTTAATTAACTCACATCACTTTCATTTCTTTCCATTTTGTTCTTTTAGAACCGTGGTGAGTCTAAAGCTCAAAGCGGTCTTTCCCGGTATGAAATGCTAAGACAAATGAATTCACCACCACCAGAGGTACATATGGTTAAACCTATGGCGGTGGATTTTTTTCATTTTCTTTTCCTTAACTACAGCAATCACGGATTCAGGGTGCAAAACAGCCAAAACCTGAAGACACATGAACTTGTCCTTCAAGCATGACACCCGTTGTGACACAATTTAAGGATGTGGGATTAAAGATGCTACCTTGACCTTTCAGCCTTTATCCACATTGCTCGTTTGAGGAAAATATTGCACGTTTTAAGTCCTATTAAACCCACAAACTCTGAAGAATCTTTCAGACATGCATTCCATTTGAGCTATTACTCAATTAGCCCAAAGATACTCCATCTAATCGAATTAAATATATTTGGACATACACGGGAGTTTTTGAATCCGGACACTACAGACGGTTGCGGGGGGGGGGGGGGGGGGGGGGGGGAACAAATTTCCCCATTCTCAGC
>JBBYHM010000020.1:2464024-2475078 GCA_038381775.1 Adansonia rubrostipa | reverse complement strand
ACAAAAACCTTGTTTATCCAATTTGTTCCTTTTTGTTTGGCCAAGAACACGAAGGAGTTCTAATATATTCATATATTGTTATTAACTACTAATAAATATAAATCAATATATATATATATATATACATATATTAAATATTTGAAAATATATAGGTACATCATATGTCATATGTTTTGCACCAAGTTGTAGAAAATTGCCGTTCTTCATTTTTATTATTATTATTCCTATCTTAATAAATTTTGAGAATCAAACGTAATCTTATTTTTTAATTTATTTAATCTATAAATGGGTTTTGTAACACCCTAATTTCACGTCGAAAATTTTTAAAAATTTGTTATGATATATATGTTGAGACTTAAGCTTACATTTGCGAGACACTTTTTGAGCACAAAATCATAGGGTTCAATGGGCCAAAGCGGACAATACCTCGCAAGTTGGATGCAGGTCTTCACAAATGATATCAAAGCGCAATTGCCGGCTGAACGATGAGAGCCATCTCTAGAATCTCAATGCTAGTATGATCTTGGTTCTATCTGCTCCACATTATCTCTGAGAATTTGATATGATATATATGTTGAGACTTAAATCTATACTTGTGAGACACCTTTTGAAAATAAAATCGTGAAGTCCAATGAATCAAAACGAACAATACCTTATAAGTTATGCGTGTCTCCACAAATTTCTTATTTAGTACGCAAAAAAGTTTATTGGGACTGTTTGCTCCTCCTTGTCTTTATTACTCTCACCGCAAAAATAAACAAGCCTTTTATCTTTCTTGTTGCTTCCGAATCTCATTGCTTGCTTATTCATTTTTACTTTTCATTTTCGGCCATTTGATCTCATCTACTTCTTGTAAGACGTTGGGCAGCCGAATTTAATCTGAAGATTCCTTCCTCAGTGTCAAATGCCTTTGCCAAGTTAGTCAAGTGGAAGTGTTGATTTCTTTTTCTACTCAAAAGTGATATAAAGGCTCAAACATGTCCTGAACTGAAAGAGACATTCATCTAAAAAGTGCAACTATCATTCATCATTCTATCGCAAGTATTAGCTTAGATTTGATGAATACTGACAACACGTACGACAAAAACAACAACAGCTTGCTATATGATTGATTTTCCTCGTCCTTTCTTTATCTAAACAAACCTGCACGTGTTGGGGATGCGGTGGTATCTATTCTTGTTCTTTTTTTTTTTTCGTTTTCTATATCAGACAGAAAGGCAGAAGTAGAATTTTAACTCTGGAGAAAAAGAGTTATGAATTTTGTGAAAAATCATCAAATTAGGGCTGCGATGAAACTGAAGGCCGCTCTTCTTGCTTCTCAACCTCCGTACATCTGGACGCTGGACCAAACATGCTCAACACCACCTGAATACCACAAATTGGTTAATTCTTTCTTTCCTTTGGTACTAAACTTACGTTGCACTCCAATCCAATTCATAAGTACCAAAATGGAATAGTAATTGACTGACTGACTGACTAACCGGCAAAAATACAAGCCCATGTAAGAAACCCAGAAGGACTAAGGCTAGGTACATCTGGAAGTAATACACCTACAAAACACGCAAGAGGGAGGGAGGGTAAGTACTTAAAGAAAATATGATCACTGGAAAATGAATGATCCCACAACTGATAATAAGTCAGTGTAGGAAAGGAAGGGAAGGGAACAGAGACCACAAACACTTCCGTCTTTGAGAAGCAAAGAACCAGTACCCCAACTAGCTTCGTCAGTGTGATTCCACTGCAACAATTACATCAGATATTAATCACAGTTAACCTTAAGCAAAGCAGGATAGAATTTACTTATCCAAAAAAAAAAAAAAGGCAGGATAGAATAGAATAGAATAGAATATACGACTCCAAAGATAATTGTTTCTTTTTTTCATTTCATTCATCATCCCAACATAAAAAGGAAAAACAAAAGAGAAGGAAACGAACCTGAAGACAGAAGCTCCCATCGTACCCAGAGCCTCCTTCACCCTTTCATCTTTACTTCCGCTGCTTACCTGCACATAGACTTGTAAGCATTTATCAGCAAAAACAAGTCAACACGGTAAATATCCACACAACAAAGAGTGTGGAGGAAATTATTTCTTGATGTTCTTATCCGACCAGAAGGAAAAAAAAAGACGCGGACATCAATAAATTCTGAAGGCCAAAAACCAAGATTAAACGTAAAGCTGATTGCTACTAACTGAAAAGGCATGTGTTATATGCACGCAGAACTCAACAGCAATGCCCACTGACATAACAAGATTAACTACGGAGACTGCATTCAACTGGATTCCGAGAATTTCCATCACACCCTGCACAGTTTTATCTTGTAAGATGGTATAACATACACAAATAGAACACCGAAGTAAAAATCAGTTAAAATCAATCCTGGTAACAGTCAGGGATCATAAAATACCATGAGATCGATGACAGTCATTGCCAACACCAGCAAAATGATAGCTGAGCTCCACAAGCTATATTTGTGGGGGAAAAATATCAAGTAATTAGTATTTTTGGAACAGTAGAATCCATCACTTCACATCTACTTTTAAACAAACAGAAAAAAAGGACTTTAATATAAATCAAGGGACAAAATTAGAAAGGACAACATTAGAAAGCTAACCTGCATGTAATAACTAAACAGACAATAAATACCGCTCCTGTAGCAATCAAATAGAAGAAAATACAATTAATAATCAGAAAATAACTACAAAATGGCAAGCCATTTTGTTCTACTTTTTAGTCTTGATAATAACCTTTTGACATATATACCAGAAAAGCATTAAAAATAAATGCAACATGGAAAAATAATGTGTTTATTATGACATTTTTTAAGCTGGTTTATGAAAATTACTAACCGATAGCTATAGCAAGGTTGATCAGTGCAGTCCTCCATATATCAAGGTATTGCTCAAAGAACATATAAAACACAGAATATGGGAAGATTTCCATCTGCACCAGAAAGAGCTAAGGTTATAGACAGACATCACATCACTAGCATACGGCTAATTTTGCAACCATATTCAAAACAAAATACTGCTTGCGTGAGAAGCTCATCAGTTCTCCTGCAATGTTGTTGTAGGAGAATTGATGAGGTTAAAGCTGTATGATACGGACTAACAACTTGTGTCATGCAAAAGAAGGTTACATGTATATACTGTAGACGAAGAGAAAGATAAGGGTACCCAATTAAGCAGAAAAGCATGTTTTCTACTAAAAGAAAAATGTAAGAGCTAATTCATTTAGACAGGCAATCAACATTGCTATCTTACCTTTAAAGAATCTGAAACCCTTGAAGCAAATTGTCGAGCAGCTCTCAATGAGTTAACATAATCAATCTAAAACAATTCACGGCTAATTAATGGTGCAACTTGCTGCCAAACTTAACAAGATAAGAAATGGTAATTAGCAATGACCACCACATGTGTACTACTTCTACCTGCTTATTGAGGGGTGTATGGTAGGTACGAAATGATGATGCCTGAATAACACCATTTTCATAGCCTGATAGCAAAAGTAAAAGTAGTTAGTAATAGATTCAAATTAGAATATATGGTACTTTTGAATTCTACCTCAACGTTTATAGGCAAGTGAAAACTGCCTGCAAATGGGAGAATGGGTTTAATTACCTGTCAGTTCCACACTGCTAGTGTAAGCACCGTGTCCGCCTTTTGAACAATCTGCAGAGGGCAAAGCATCAAGGAACCATGGAAGTTTCTCCTTAAATTTTGCTGTAGATGGGCGATCATTCTGTAAATCTGAGTGACGAAAGCACTGAAATATCCATTAATTGTTCGTCATTAGAACTGCTTAATTTCATGTTGACAAGTACTACTGCAGTGCCAAATTATCGAGCAGAATATAGGGTTGTACATTACCGTTGTGCAATCTTTGCACACTTCACTAAGTCCGCAAGGACCGCCACTGGCAGAGCAGCAAGGAGGCTGGAAGAAAGAATAGTTAATTTCAATGAACCCAAAAGCATTATAATTACCAATATACTAAAATATTAGAAAATTTAAAGCTAATGTTCTAAGCTTTTCAGGCATGATACGAGAAACAGGATAACGCATTTACTGTCATCTTCTTAAAAATGACAAATGTAAAGCATAAGCTAAGTGTGAAAAGGGAAAATAGAGACATCTGTTTATTCCATTCAACTATTGAGGCACCATTATCAGAAACTGCTATTATAAAGAAATTAATCCATGGTCTTGAAATTAGATAAACAGTTTTAGACCCAAATTTGATTTATCTGTTATAGCAGCATAACGTTTTCAAACTCATAATTGAGGTTCAGGTGGTTTAATCTTTTCACAAGCAAAATACCAATGAGGCCCAACAGGATGTAGTAAGCCCATAGGTATTAGAGAACATAATTGGGAAGGGATATCTGAATATTGGGAAAAGAGATCTGAGGCTTATCGCCTGGCAATGGCATGTATTACATTAATAGGATCATAACCTGATCATCAGGGGGGCAATAACTCCCATTAGTAAACTTCCGACAGCAACCAAATGCCTCTGGAGATATCCATACAAGAAAATCATCAAGCCATGAAGCAGCTGGCTTAGCAATATGGCCTGATTCTGGTGTCATGGATGCTCTTGCTATCTACAGAGGCAACAAGATAAAGCAATCATATCACATTAAATGAAGTCGGTATAGCAACAGCTGAGGGTAAGAAGAAGCAAGACGCATAGATTAGTCAATCTAATATTGAAGCAATTCAGAACAGAAAGAAAACTAAGTTTCACCAATAAGAAAAACCTTTGTGACTTTATCCTCAATGAAAGCTTGCATGTAAGGATATCTATTTTACGAAACTGATGAGTTATGGGATTCAAATGACTATTTCAACAAAAACCTATTCAAGTCTGACAATTTTATGTAGCATAAAAAGTAATGATTTATTAGTCATCTTGGTCCAAAGACCTTGCTGATGCAATTTACAATCATTCTGATGAACACACCAATCACTAAGATACTCAAAGATCAAGCTACTTAAGACAGCAAAAGATCTTGCACATTACTGTGCTTTTCCTCCCACATCTTCTGCATCTTCTAGATGGATGCATAGGTCAGTTCAAAAGGAGAGGGAATATAACAGGCCGTAAAGGTCGTACAAAAGCGAAATAGATCTGAATAAGCTGACATAACATGCTAAAAACCAGTAGAAACACTAAAATCAATCTTAAAAATTCAACCATGCTTCAAACTGAACGGGAGCAAAAGGACAATCTAATATCGTGAACGAACATTCAAGAGATAGAAGTTACAAAATATTTTACCTCATTTAAAAGAGAGTCTGAATTACATTGGCTAATCGAGCACAGCTTATTCGTATCCATTGATTCTGAACTGAGGGATAGAAGAACATCAGCATAAAAACTGAGAAGCATCTTTATCAACAAAATCAATAAGATAAAACCTTGATTAACTGCATCTATTTTTTTTCTTTTTTGAATGACAAACGAAGCTTCACATACTTCTTGGAAAGTAGGTTTCAGCTTCTTAAACGATAACACTAATACCTTTCGTTACATAAAATTGTTCAGAATATTATTCATATTGCCTGATAGACTCTCAGCCTAAAAGGGCAGTTTTCACCATTTAAAGTTTCCCTTCTATACCATAAGAAAATAACTTAAATCTCATATTACATCAAGTTCTTGTTCATATGTTGATAATTATTCAAGATAAATTTTAGATAAGAAAAATCTAAGCTCTAGAAGAGCCAATAATAAGCTAGGTCATTTAACAAGAAAGGAAAAAAAACAAATACTAGACTCAAAGGTGAATGTCTCTTCATACTTTTAGCCAGGTAGACGTCCTTAGAATGACAACCAAAAATCCCACACAAGCATATACCAAGTAGTAAACTAAGACAAAAATAAAGTGTATATAACATGGAAATACCTATAATTATAGTTCTTCACAACAAAATAAAGAGGTGGTCCAATTCTGAGATACTCTGAAACGTTATTGAAATAGCCCTGGAGGAAAAAAAAAAAAAATGCAGTAATCACATACTGATAAAAGAGATATCCCATGATTCAGTTCTTCATTTGGGAAAACGGGCATAAAAAATTGAACCTGAAGATATGAGTCTTTGGGAAGAACAATCTTTTGTTCCAAACCAGGCTCAATTCGGGTGGATAATGCCTATCAATTTTGCAAGCATAAGAAGTTTATTTCAATTGATAGGCAAAAAGAAATCAAATAGATCAACTAAACAAAGCTAAAGCTACTTACAATGCTAGCCAATGCAAATGCTACAAAAGCTGAAATGACTATAAGTTTCACTCCCCAAACATTGAGAATGGGTGCATGCACCTCCTAAAAGTGGAAAATAAACAAAAATGATAAGCAAAACACATGAAAATTGTTCATAAAAGTATAAACTGCCTTGTTAAATGTTAGCAAATGCAAATTACTTAAGTTCTAAAGAAAGTAAAAACAGTTACCGTCATGTATCGAGCCAGTAGCCCAGGTTTTCTCCCACCAACGCCTAAACTTTCATATGAAATTCTTTAGTAAGAGTTCATGAAAGCTTTGCAAATAAATGACAGAGAGGATTCATAGTATTAAATGACTATGAAAATTAGTTCTAATTCAAAATCTGCACAAAGAATCAAGATAATGCATCCACAAAATTATATTAAATGATTCATCAATCATACAACTCCACCAATTATACCTTCCTCAGATTCAGCATCTACTTTTATACATGGAAAGCAATCAACTCTTCTACCTTCAGCTCGCAAAAAGTCGAAAACTATCAGAGAAACAAAAGCAGTGACCTGCAGAAGGAAGTCCAACAGAACAGCCAGTGCTGCAATAGAATGCACGGATATAAGATGAATGACAGAAATGAGATAAAAGAAAATTCCTTTTTCTATGTACATCTGAATAAAATGGACAAACAGACTGACCTGCAAACAAGGAGAATACTCGACATGCGGGCATAGGAATGAAACTTCCAACTGCAGATGCTAAAACCTCAGATAGACTGGCAAGGGTTATGGACGGTCCAACTTCCACAAGTGCATTGCTTATCTTTCCGTCTAGAGGTAAGTCCAAAGATTGCCGCTTAACTGCATGCACCAATATGCACATATTATCCACTCCAACCTGTTAGAAGAAAAAGAGTAAACAATAGTGAGCCACAACAGAGAGACCAAGTTTAGCAGAAAAAAAATGCTTAATGTAATTGTACTACATCCTCCTAGAGGAAAACATGATAGTTGCAAACTTAACTAAAACATGATATGAAATTTCAAATATGCTTAAGTAGGGAACTTACAGCTAGAACAAGAAAAGGAATAACTTCCATTATGATTAGGGTAGATTTTACACCAATAGCACTGAAAAATCCTACTGATCCAAGAACGGAGAGCATGACAAGCAGAACACCAGAAAGGCCAAGCAATACCTGGAATTCAATCAATCATACAATAAAGAAAAAATGACGATAAATAACATAAAATTTTCAGTTCTAACCCCTAGCAGGGCACACTGATATTCTTAACCCAAGTATGGTAGTCCAAGTGCCATAAGCATGTTTATTTATAGCTCCATCGAAGGATAAGCTTGAGTCATCAGATAAAGCATGAATTGAAAATTTTCAAAACCAAGAGAAGCTCGTTTATTAGATATGGAGCCCTGAAATCATGAATAGCTGCACTTTGATTTAAGTAAAAAGCAAGGTTTAAAAGAAGCCTTTGTAAAGTGGAAATTGATATAAAGGAGTCTAGGAACGGTTTCATTAAAATATATTGGATTTCTAAAAGTATAACCACTTTATCTCATTTGCTTAATCGTTTCCTTTCAGAGATATATAAAATGTTAGCCTACTGCGTACCTAGAAAAGCTTAAGCTAGTAGGTGAGGGTCCAAGAACGGAAGGAAATAGTAATAAAAATACTCTCGGAATAGTAATATAGTTCTGTGAAGATTAATCATGAGTGAGATACCTTAGATGAAATGTAAAGGGAAGATAATCGTGGTGTATCACCCAAAGTCACAGATATGTAAGCAAACATCACAAGATAGCTTATCTGCAATAAAATAAGGAAGTGGACACAAGAAAGCAGTGTAAGAAAACTTGCAGTGAAAATAAAAAGTTTCACATTTAAAGGGATAGTAATTTTTTTTTTAAAAAAAAGCTTGAGGTAGGCTTCTTAGAAATTTTATTAATCACAAAGGTTAGGCTTCTCTATGCGTGACTCAAATATCAAGTCTTCACACCATAACAAAGAAAATCACCTACCAATATGGTTATGGCATCTGCGGTGCTTTCTCTTTTCAACTCTTCTTCAATGGAGCTTTCCGATGAAAAAGACAATGTCAAATTTTTAGATTGAACCATAGGCAACAACTCATCCTGTTCCATAGGATAGCAATGTATGTAAACTCTCTTATATTCGAGAAATGCCTAGAGAATGAAAAATGCAAGAAAATGAGCAATTATTAATATGATGCAAGTACCAAACCTTTGCTAATTGAATAAAGGCCTTCTCCCAAGCCACTGCCTTTTGAGTTTCATTCCCTTCTTTATCAAGAGCACTATTTACTGGATAAGTTACTATAAATGCAGAAGCCTGCATCGTAAAGATCATTTTAGGTTACAACATCCAATGATCAAATTGCGCTGGCAGCTCAGAAAAGTAAAATTACCTCAGTGTAATTGCTCCCAGAGAAACCTCCTAATACAGTGCTTGGATCTAGTGGGGCTTTAAAAGCACTCATACATGAGTCTGCAGAGGTATAATGCTGAGAGAATACATAGCATGTAAACATTAAAAGGTCAATTAAGGATACAAAAAGATTCAGAGTGGAAGGGAGAAAGAAATTTGAATCAAAAACGAAAAGGATCAATATTCAAATTCTTATTGTCAAGATCTATAACTTGAACATGCTTATAATAGAGGCTGTTCAGTAAAGTAGAAATATAAAGAAGGCAATTTCCTTTAAACCACATGGACAAGAAGGTGTTAGGATATACCTGAAAACAATACTTTACATGTTCCAGTCGATCATCAGCATTGTAACTTGGATCCATTTTGAAATACTATCAAGATAAACATAACAAAAAAAAAAAATGGAAGGATCAGACAGGAAGGAATTTGTAAGGTGCTCTAGCCATTCAATGATGAGTTATTTAGTCGTGAAATACAAAACACAACAAAAATAACAGATATAATTATCTGTCAGAGAGATGTCAAAAGTGTAGCAAGTTTCAAAATACATGAAGAAGGTGGAATCGTGGAAGAGCAGAAAACCAGGCTAAGTCTGAGTTACATGCACGTATCATAATAGTAATAAACAATTAATCAGAATTATTTTAATCCTAAAATATGCACATCAAAAAGCAACTCATTGTCCATATCAAGAAATATGAAGCACATAGCCTTTTAGTCGAGGTTCAAAGGTCCATGAAGATAAACAACTCTGCTCCACTTTAACACTTTCCACATTTCAGTTGGCAATCGATATTCTTCAGTCAAATACAGACAACAGCCATGCATGCTATTGCTACCTGTATAACACTTTGTGTGGCACAATCCTGCCCCATTGGCTTCATGCAAATATCTGTCAAAGAGATCATTGAGCCAGAATAATTTGCCCGGATTCCATCAATCTGTCAAGTAAACTAAAAGTGTTTAAGTAAGACTTTGCAAAGAAAAGGCACTATAAAAATACAAATGATTATAAATCAGATTGCACTGTGTATAATATATGTTAATCAGACCTGATAAATCGAGTTGAACCGTTACCTTCTTTTGAATTTCAAACAATAACTTAATGTTTTCCTCTGTCACGATGCTGGGTGATTTATCATGCAAGGCATCTGGAATTGTTGCTAGCATTAGCTGAAAAACATAGGCAACATTAGTAATTCCAACGCAATTAAGAAAACAAATGCGTAGCACAATCTAATTGAGAAGAATTAAAATCACTGGTTCTTGCATGATATCTCATTCTTGAGTTAGAGACTAAGGGAAAAAAAGAACGAGAGAAAATATTGCTATGAGGAAGAGAGTTATATAAACGAAGTTGATTTGAATACACAGGAAAAAGAAGAGAGGAAAAGATAAATAAATGTGAAAAGAATGCTATTAAATATGGAAATTATATTCTTGAGTCTTGACTGATGGTAGAGCCCTTAAGGAAACAAGAACATACTCCCAAATAAATTTAGCAGGCACATTTTACTCCATAAAAAGCGTGCAAAAGAAATAATTCGAAGTCTCAAAATGGCATGCCATAAAACAAGAAAAGTTTACTGTTTACTAATGAACAAAAACAAAAACGAGAAAAGTTTACTGAACCGACAAGGACGATAAAATCATTGTAAATTCTCTTTCTTACCAGCAACCAACAAGAAGGGAACCAGATAAACAAGGGAAAAATAGAAACATAGGGCAAAACCTGCTGAATTCTGTAAAATGGAGCTAGATGGCTGTCAAAAAAACGTTTCTCTTCTGCAGCTTTGCTCCCAGGTCCTACCCATAGCTGACATTTATAACATATATTTAGATAGAGAAAAATGTATGGAAAGGAGAATGTAATCAGAAGCACATCCAAGTAATTCTTGATCCCAAAATGCTTGACAGAAAATTATGAAAATTCCCATCAGACGGGCAAGTAAAGTTCTGTAGGAGTCCTTTATAAAATTAAGTATGGGACAAGATCCGAATTTTAAACATACAATCAAAAACAAATGCTGCAAGCAGCATTTGAATGTAGAACAGAGACTATCGAATGTAAACTAAAAACTAGGGGTGAGCATTCGGTCGGTTCGGTCAAAAAAAACTTCAAACCGAATTAACCGATTTAGCTAGAGGAACCGATCGAACCGACCGACATTTTAAACCATAACCGAATTAACCAAACCGACTAAATTTGGGTCGGTTTGGTCAGTTAGTTCGGTCAAATCGGTTTATTGGGTCTTGGCTAATAATTGTATATTTGGGTTGGGAAGGGTTTAATTGAGCTATTAATATATATAAATATATAATTATTAAATATTAAATATTAAAAGTTCGGTTAATTCGGTT
>JBBYHM010000020.1:2440818-2453245 GCA_038381775.1 Adansonia rubrostipa | reverse complement strand
CTTTAACATGTTTTCACTAAGTGAAGGTTCAATCGTAAGACACCTTCATTTATGCAATAGATTTTCAAAATTATCAACATTTGGATTATTTTGAAAATGATTGGGGATTGTTGGAATATTTTCAAAATAATGAAAGGTCATGTCTTCAATAATTATAAAGTAATGTCTCTTAATTATTTACTTAAGAGTGATGTCTTTGGTTATTTATCAAGTGGTGTGACTATCCAAATAGATATGTATTAAGAAAAGCTATGTCAATATAAAGAGGCATTCCTTTGCCTATAAATAGAACCTCTCTCATTTGGAAGACATAGAGAGAAAACTAGATAGAAAACTATAATAAAATTTTGGTAGTTTTGTCACATACTGCTTAGTACATAATGGATTGATGTCGTCAATGCAAAATGCCATCAATCGTAAGGCTTCATTGTATCCTCGAGGTTTATACGCCGGTAACCCTTTTGCATACCTTATTAATGGTGAGGGCCAATAAAACCTTAAAGAAAGTGGCATTGCTACACACTTTAAAGCCTTCATCAATTTTTTATATTTTTTGATTCCCTGCTTACTAACATAAATTCCACAATGACTCTTGAATTTGATTCAGTTTGTACTTGATTTGATTAGACAGAACCGTTTCTCATTAGATTCCCCAAAACAGTGCAAAGAGCAATCATTTTAGCTTTCTTATTGTTTTATTTATGGTCCACTATCGGTCATGTTCTCCAGTTCTTATCTAATGCTTTCCTTGTAAGCCTGCACCATGTATCAGTAATGCCATTAGTTACTAGATTTAAGCTGGAACAAAGGATTCACTTGGATTGGAAAGCTTGAATCACAAATGTTAAGCGATAAATGTGTCGAAGATTCTTACAAGATTGAGGAAGCAAAAGGAAACAATAGTAATAGTAATAATAATAATAAAAATAATGCTTCACAAATTTCCAATCAGAATGGTCATTAGTGGATGTCACCGCTCGTAGTCGTATATGCAATCTAAATGGCTAAGCAGCAGCCCTGCTCTGGGTCCTGTTGTCCCAAATTGACAGTTACTGAGAGAGAAGTTATTTGATCAATTTGGTACACCATAAGCATGACATCTGTTCGCACAGACGTTCAACTTACCACTTCTCAGATATGTGTAAGTCATCTAGAAACAAGGTTCATAAAATAGCAATCTAGACCATGGGCATTACAATCAAAGGATTCTGATGAACACCTTTGTCATAACTTCAAGGTATGTTAAGCGTTATTACACAATTTTATACTGACCTGGTCTAGACAAAGCCTAGTTGTAGTCGTATCGAATTGAAATTGTCTCTCCTCACCTCAAAGCTAACTATGAAAAAACAGTAGTTAACACTAGCTTGCTTAGCCAACTATCCATATCTCGCTTACTCCCTGGATTTATTATTTTATTTTCCTTGTAGCTGGGAATATTAAATGTGAATTCAAAAGGGACACTGTACCATGCAGTGTAGTAGTTCCTTAAATTTCCAGGGGCAGGGTGAAGCCGCTCCTCGATGTCTCACTTATTTTTTATAATATTAAATTTAATATTATAAATACCGTTAAAAATTCAATTAATTAAATTAAATATATAATTCTTGCATTATAAGGAGAAAATCATCTGAATTAATGAATTAAATATTTATTATTATAAAAAAATTAAACGTAACTAAAAAAAATAGAAAACAATGATCATTGGAATCAAAAACATTCCAAGACCTAACTGTCCCAACTTTAATCTTTCAATTCTCTGCACTAAACTTCAATTTGATAATTAAAACATATTCATTGCAAGAATTAGCACAAACACATTGAAACAACTAACTAAGAAATTAAGCCCATAACTAATACGAAAAAAAAAAAAAGTCCTATGCCGTACATTATTTAGAAAAAAAAAAAAAGGTTCAAAAAGTACACCACCTAGAATCGGGGAATTCGTTACTTTAGTAATATTGTTAAAATTAGAGATTTAATGTTGATGTTAATACCCTAAGGTAAGTTTAAATTTAATAAAAGTGAAGCTGACGCCCGAAACCTGATTGGATGATAACCATAGGGTTATTAATTTAATTGTAGTAGGCGGTAGTAGTATTTCAACACACCTAAAACTCTACATAAACATATTTGCTATGCATGCTATGAAAAAGAAACTCGGAGAGGGTATTATCAATATCATACTCTCCTACTGTTCTTTTTGACTAATGTGCTGCTTAAAATAAGAAGGGATGTGTATGAACTATATATGTTATTGTTTATGACCGTGAATATATAAAACCTATCTTTTCAGAATAATTTTTTTTTCTCAAATAGAAGAAAGCACCATGAATCTAGTTACTTGTAGGTTTAGTGTTTGTATTTTGGGTTACTAATATACACCTTAAAAGTTAAGCATGAGCTAGATCTAGCCGTCTTGATTTTTTCATCTAATCATCCTGTAGTCATCCGTCTAGAAGAGCAATTAGACCTCCATTTTCTTTGCTAGTTTTGATGTATTCTTTTTGAACTGCAGTGCACAACACATTTGTAATTAATTGGAATAAAACTCAGCATGTCATGTTTGCGTGCAGCCACTTTTGTGTGGATTGAATTGCAGGTTGCCCCACATGGCTTGTGACTAGGATCTTTTTCAAACCGGCTAGAATATGATTTAGACTTTAGAGTATGATGCTAAAGGAGAAAGCCAGGCTAAGCCTAAAGCTATATGAACATATCCCCCTTTTTTTTGTTTTGTTTTGTTTTTTTTTTTATTTTGATGAAACTGTAAACAGTGTGAGGACAATGATTCAGTATCATGACAAAAAGAGTTCACAAAATACTGAAACTTAAACCACATTCATTTTAAGAGTGTTACTCTGTGGGGAGTTGCAATTCAATCTTCTTGAGAGTAGAGAGTGGAGGAGGAAAAAGAAAGGGATGGACCAGATATTCACCATATGTAACTGGGAGATGATTCCTCAGAGTCAGACTGATAAGATATCTAACCTAAGATTTTCGTAGACTATGAAAATGAATACAATCGTTGGTAGACTATGCCATATGTATAAGATTTTTCGTGGTTACTTTCTTCTTCTCAAAGAAAAAATTGTCAACTTCTTATAATGGAAGGTCAAACATAGGAATGATGGAGAATTAGAATATCAAATTGTTTAGATACTGCCAATCACAAGGAAGTGACTCTGCAAGTGGTGGGCAGGCACTCCTTAAAGCTAGTGGGGCGAAGTAGAATCTTTTGATCACCTAGTGGTGCCAAATCTTCTCCCAAAATAAAGCTCTTTATGTAGAGATCCATTTTCTTACTAACAGTGACTCACAAACCTCCTTCCAGCAACCATTTTAGAAGAAAGAGATGGGGAAAGCCAGTGTTCTTGTTGTTCTCAAAGTATTGATGATCCTAATATGCACATGCTGGATATCTCTTTGGCTGCTGAAACCAACCAAGTTATGGACAAGAAAATGGAAAGGAGCAGAAGCCAGTGCTCGAAATACGGTGTTTGGTTATTATGGTAGCTACTTTAAGAAATTATCAAAATAGACTTTACATATTCTGAAACTGAAACAAACACCTTTTTCCATGTATTTTTTATTTTAAATCTTTTTCTCTAAACATGATTTTATACTATTCATCTCTTTCCCCAGTAAGAATTAACTGCAAATTATGTTATAAACATTAATCCAATAACGGATATCTTACAGGTCTTAACTTTGCTGTATATACATTTCCTGTAATTGCTCTCGCTATGATTGGACTTGTCTACCTGAATTTGCAATCTTGGGGGCAAAGAAGCAGGTATTATAATTATGCCATTACATTGCAGCTTGCTTGCTTGCTTATCATTCTTTATGCTTAATTTTTTTGACAGTCGACAAAAAAGGGGTTCGGCCGCTGCTTTCTCCAATCCACTAGTTATAAATGGTTTTATTGGCATTTTATCCAGTGTAGAGGTTCTGTCAGTATTTCTCTTCATCCTCTTTCTGGTATGGACTTTTTATACACGCATATCTCAGGATTTTACCAAGTTGACACCTGTTGAATCGTTGAAGTTGGATTTGTGAGTACTTAAAACCCCTTACTAAAATTCAAATATGACAGACGCTGAGAATCGAGAATATCGCCGTTACTTACCTGTGAGTGTGATCTGTGCTTTAGATGGCAACTCAAGTATCTAAAAGTGGCAACCCGATTTGGTTTGATAGCAGAGGCCTGCCTCGCTTTACTTCTCCTACCCATCTTGAGGGGATTAGCTGTATTTCGAATACTTGGCATCCAGTTTGAAGCTTCGGTAAGATATCATATATGGCTAGCGACTGCAATGATATGTTTTGCTACTTTTCATGGTGCAAGCACCTTATTTATCTGGGGCGTTGGCCACTACATTCAGGATGAGGTGATACTAGTTCTTTCAATCTCCAAATTTAATATTAATGAATCTCATTAGTACTTGTTAGGTTTTACATACATCTGATAGTGGCAATTGTGTGCACATTCCTTCCCTCCTCCTTGCTGTGAATGAATAAAAGATAGCAAAATGGCAGAGAACAGGCCGAATATACCTTGCTGGAGAGATTACTCTGGTTACAGGGTTGGTTATGTGGATCACATCACTCCCTCAAATAAGAAGGAAAAGATTTGAAATCTTCTATTACATGCACCACCTATACATAATCTTCCTAGTAATTTTCTTGCTTCACGCTGGAGATCGACACTTCTATATGATCTTCCCTGGAGTTTTTCTCTTTGGCCTTGACAAAATACTCCGTGTCCTACAGTCAAGGCCTGAAACTTACATTCTTTCAGCAAGATTGTACCCTTGTAAAGCCGTAGAACTTATCCTACCAAAAGACACGGGTAAATTCTCAGTCATTTCTTTTTACTGAAACACTATGTGAAAACGTTTCAGAAGTTCTTTTGATGCAGTTTCCGTACTCATTTCAGGATTGAAATATACCCCCACAAGTATAATATTTATGAAGATACCGAGCATATCCAAATTTCAGTGGCATTCCTTCAGTATAACTTCTAGTTCAACCGTTGATAATCACAGCATGTCTGTTATAGTTAAATGTGATGGATGGTGGACAACTTCTCTATATGACACTATGCAGGCTAAGCTAGACTCTGATGCTGATAAGTTAAAATCCATACCTGTTGCAATAGAAGGCCCCTATGGTCCTTCCTCCATGACCTTCCTGAGGTGCGCAAAAGAATCAGATCTCTTGAGATTTTCTTATCTAGAAAATGTATAGAGATCGCTTATATTCATGAATTCTGTTTTAAATTTCTTGTGAAATCTACACCTGTTTATATATTTATTCTTCATTAAAAAATTTAGATTACCACGGTCATAGGAAAAAAATTCATTGCAGATATGACAGTCTACTTTTGGTTGGTGGTGGAATTGGGATAACACCATTCCTAAGCATACTGCAAGAAATTGCTGCAGCTCAAGGCAGCTGCAGATATAGATTCCCTTCCAGAATTCAACTGATATACGTTGTCAGGAAGTCCGAAGATATTGGCCTCTTAAAATCAGTTTCTTCCCTGCTGCAGAACAACCCCCCACAGAAATGGCATCTGAAACTAAAAGTTTTCGTCACCCGGGAAAGGCAGTCTGGTGCAACAGTAGGAGAAATACTTAACGAGGCATCTCAAGTGCAGACGGTCCACTTTGGCACGGAAGGTCCAATTTACGCAATACATGGGCCAGAAAGCTTGTTTTGGACTGCTGCATTGGCTGCGATTGCTTCCATTGTGTTCCTTGTTTTTCTTATAAGTTTCAACCACATATTTGTTCCCTCTGAAAAGAAAAGTAATGTTCACCCTTTAAAATTGGCTGTTTCCTCCAAAAAGAAGGCCCCAAAAGAAAAGAGCCCCTCTTGGGTTGCTGATATACTTATCATATCCTCTTTCATCTTAGCTTTAGTATGCAGCAGTTTGGTGGCAATTATTTTGAGATGGAGAAGGCTGAAGAAAGAAACACCACTTGTCTCCTCAAAGGAAGAAAAAATAAAGGAACGAAGTTCGAACGAAACAAATGGTGTGGTTGAGGAACATGAAGTCCATTTTGAAGGAAGGCCTAATTTGGAAGGTATTCTCATATATGTCCTTCTTTCTTATACTATACCGGTGTTATTTATCTTATGAGTTCCTGTTCTAACTTCTAACGTATTGAAATGATGGAATATCATCAGATGTATTCTCCCATTTCCTAAATGAAACTGGTGGATCTGATATTGGAGTCTTAGTGTCTGGACCAGAAACAATGCAAGAGGCAGTTGCGTCACTGTGCAAGGAGAAATATCGATGCTTCAAGATTGGGGACAAGAAAAAGAAACCATACTTGAGTTTCCATTCCCTTACCTTTACGCTCTAGTTTCAACATAAATGCAGTTATTGAATCACAGAAGTCTACATTTATAGTGTATTTCACCAATAAAATCCTTATGTAGGGCTACATGAATTAGTTGCTAATGGGTGCTCTTGAGCTTTCTTCAGTATGAATTTTGAGCCCTTTGAGAAATAAACGGGATGTAAAATGAAGTTGATATGTAGAAGAGACCTGCCTTTTCGGGTTCTTTTGTACTTGCAAGAAGGTAGTAGTAAGCAGTAAGTACAAGAATTCCCCAATTCCAATAAAGGTCGCTTTTAGTTGAACCCAGTCTGGCAATTCTTCAGCAGCCAGGCCATGCAGTTTTAGGCAACATTTTGTCTATACGTATACATTGAGAAGTTGTACCAGTAACTCTCTGATCTATCCAGCAAATGGAAAGTGGCAACCATCATTGGCCAAATTGGCAATCATTTTGTCACTAGCTATCTTTATAACTCTGTAATGAATTGCTCTAGGTTGTTAGAAGGGGAGACGAATCCGATAAAAAAGCACCAATATGGCATTTTCATTCTATTTTAACTGCTTTCATCACCTTAGTAAGTAATGTTTTGCCTTTAAAAAAAAAAAAAAAAAAGAAGGAACTTTTTATATAGCTGATTAAATTCCAAAATTCTTGCGGGTTTCGAAATTTTGTTGAAAACAGAAAAGATTGGAAATTATTATACAAACAAAAGGGAAAAGAGGGGGTATGGACTGCAACTATTACTATATATATATATATATATAATCCAATCCTCCCTACGCATAGATGTAGTGAGAATGAAGCGCAGAGTTGAGTGGGAGTTGAGCTGAAAACTAACAACCGCCGGCTGCACCTAATTAATTAGTGCCTATTGCTTCTCGGGAATGGAATCACCGTTCAACTATCATACAGACACAAAAACGATACATACATACATTTATCTTCCACCCCTCCTGACTACTAAATCAAAATAATTTTTGGATATGTAGTTGATTCTATTATCCAAGAAGCGGCTAACTGCTACAAGTAAAAGATTACAACATTTACATCAAATCAAGAAAACATGGCAGGATTAAGATTCCAGACATTGCATAAATCTTGATTTATAGTATCAAAATGAACATTACTAAGACTATACAAACGAAGAGAGATTGTGGATTGAATTTGGTCCATCAAACTATCCTCCTTGAGCTCGACATGTGTGAAAATTCTACTGTTCCTTTCCTTCCAAACTAGATAAATCATACCACTCCAAGCAATTCGTAAGATATTAGTGATCAGTGCCTTGCCCTTAAGATGATTGAGGGCCCATTGTAACTCATTCACTCACTTAGCTGCTCTCCTTTGAATTCTGCAGAGATCAAGAGCAAATCAAGTATTGAGTCTGCCACCATCCTTCTTGCTTGAATAAACAGGAGTATTTATATGTATAAGAATAAGATGTGCTATTACGGAGTGGAGTAAATGAATATACTCATCATTTCAATAATGCAACAACTTGTTATAATAATTGCTTAGAGGTATTCTCATTTAATTACCAAATATTCATATACACAAAAATAAATGTATTGCATTCAATTGTATGGTACTGTATTATACTGTTTCCACATTGGATATACTACAACTTCTACAATTTACTATATCATACATTAAAACCCACAATTTACCGTCTCAAATCAACCTGTTCGAGAACAAATGAATCAATAACCATGTTGCTGTTGCACCACAACTGCCATTATTCTTGCCAATAAATATATTTAAAACAAAAACAAATCAGAACCAAAAAAAAAAAAAAAATGAGAAACCGTATTCACACTGGTGGTTCAGGTGGCGCCGCTTCTCCTAGAATCTTCTCCGCTGATGCCACTGTCATCGCCAGCGTTACTCCCGCCACGTGCTAATTCATTCAACAACTCAGCCGGAGCAGCAGCCACTTCCTCCCCAACCAAAACGGCCACCACCTCCTTCATGGTGGGTCTCCTCGAAGGATCAGGGTGACAACAAGCCAAACCCAGCTTCAACACCATCTCCACTTCCTCTCCCTCGTATTCCTCTTGAATCCTCCCATCCGCGGCCTCTCTTAGCCTTCCTTCTTCATACAACTCTCTCACCCAATCAATCAATACTTGCTCCTCCTCCTTTTCCATCGCCATCTCTAGTGGCCGCCGCCCACAAACCACTTCCAAAACCACCACCCCAAAGCTGTACACATCACTAGCCGCAGTAGGAACTGCCACAGTGGCTAATTCAGGCGCTAAGTAACCTAAGGTTCCAACCACCCTGGTTGTATTGGGAACTTGTCCGTGTTCATACAACTTAGCCAATCCAAAATCTCCAAGCCTCCCTCTCATTTCAGAATCTAACAAAATGTTGCTTGATTTAATATCTCTATGAACAACAACTTGGTCCCAGCCATGGTGGAGATAGTTCAAACCCTCAGCCACGTCAGCCAGAACCAAAAGGCGCTGTCTCCAACCAAGGAGCTTTTGGGGTTTGTCGAAAATCCAACGGTTAAGACTTCCATTAGGCATGTAATCGTAAACAAGCATGAGCTCATTGCCTTTCCGGCACCAACCACGCATTTGGACAAGATTCTTATGTTGAAGTCTTCCCATACTTTCGATCTCAGCCATGAACTCTCTTAGCCCTTGTTTAGAATCATGGTTCACGCACTTAACCGCAACATCCGTGTCGCTCGGAAGCGTCGCTTTAAAGACACGACCAAACCCACCGGAACCTAAAAGATTTTCATTCAAAAATCCATTCGTAGCTTGTTTAAGCTCTTCATAAGAAAATCTATGAGGCCAATACTCAAGTTCCCAATCTTCAATCTCCTCTTCACTCTCTTCCCTCAACTTTTTCCTCCAAAATAAATAACATCCAGATCCACAAATGATTACAAAAGCAACACAACCAATAACGATCCCAGCGATAGCCCCGGATGACAAAGAAGAAGACGATGATTCTACAAAGAAAACAGGCAAACCAGTCGTGTTAATCTCTCTAAGAACTCCGCTATCGCTGAAGCTCCAAGCTAAAACTCTTTGTGCCTCAACCCACTGAGTCTTGGAGGCTGAAAACCCAACAAACATTTCACTAGAAACATAATTAGCAATCACCGGATCTTTATAATTAAGCGTTGGCCTCGAGGGTTTTGAAAGTCCCGCAGGAGCAACCGTGACGTTGATCTCAAAATTGAGACCATCAAAATCAATCCAAGCACGAACATTTTGGCCCGTCCGCATGTTAACAGGAACAAAACTTCCATTTGAGGAGTTGAAATATCCAGCTGTCGCTGTTTGGGCAGATATAATATTGTTTAAATTAATCCCTATATGGTTCCCGTCGGGATCATTGAATTCCGGGTTTTGACCGGTATCGAACTCGATTGCTAGAAGGGGAGCGACAATAGGGTCGGTGGCGTTGGTGAAAATACCGAAGTATTGACTAGCGAGAGCGCCAGGAGGGGAAGTGGAGTTGGAAAGGACGAAGCAGAGGCCGAAGCCTGGGCTGGTGGAGATTTCTGGTAAGACAGAAAAAACGAAGGATGTTGAGAAGGAAGAGAGTGATGAGGAATTAGAAGTTGGCATCATGGAGAGGGTAGTGGGATAAAAGACACGGCCGAAGGAGAACTGGTTGGAGTCGTTGGTTAGGCGGATGGTAGAGGTGTCGGTTCGGGCATCGTTTATGAGGATGACGTTGGTGGCGTTGATGGTGGTGGCGAAGGAATTGAAGAGGAAGTCGAGGGCATAGGTGGGAGAGAGAAATAGAAGGAGGAGGAAGTGAAGGACGAAGGGCGGCATAGGGAGGCGTAGCGGTGGACGGCGAACAGGTTACGGGAGTGGCTATGGGTGGGTGGTGATTGGGATCGGGATTGTGAAGAAAAAAAAAGTTCAAAAAAAAAAAAACCAAATAAAAAAGTTGCGAATAGAGGATTAGTATTTAAAAAAAAAAAAAAAAAGGGAAAAAGGGGGCGATTGAGTTGAGTCATTGATTAGCTAGCGCTGCGCAGTGCGGCCTCGAAGTCAAAGAGCAGTATTAGACTATTAGTAAAACGTAAATGCAAAATGTAAATTCTGACTGGGTTTTTTAGAATGAAAGAGTAGTCGGTGTTCATTTTATTTATTTCCCAATTACGAGTATCAGTAATATGGTGAGCTTTGACTTGACTTGGGTTGTGTTGAAATTGAACATTTGAACTGATCTTTTCTTTTACATGCGTTTGGAAATGAAGAAAAATTATTATTAAATAATGAAGTGGGTCAATCTTTGTCTGCGGAATCTGCCTCGTTTCTCATTCTTTCAATTCCAACTTTACCTTTCTCAACTACCGTAGGCAGCGATGCAGCCATCGCTCGCTTTGCACGCTAAAGGCACGGGGTTGGTTGGATCCTCCCCCTTGCATCTTTAGTCGTCTACTTTTCTCCAAAATCTAAGAAAATGGGCTTAGAAATGGTCAAGGATCATTGGAAAATGGAAATCCATAACCCTAACTAAACCTGCAATCCGAATAGAACTAGGATGCAGATTGACTTTAGTAGTGGGCTGGTTGGCTCGGCCTTTATTTTTTTTCTTTTGAAAATGAAAATCCAAAAGGAATAGCTCTAATTGCAGCATGCTGGCGTTGCATGAAAAAAAATCCATCTGTGAGACAGGATTTGTGGAACATAACATCATTCTCAAGTCCTACGGAGGGTATTACAAAGCTTGCGACTAGAATTTTTTTTCCTTTTGGAAGCAAGACAACAGAAGGTAAACGTAATCAATTAAAACAAGCAGGCAGAGTAAGACTTTCTTTCAACCAGTTTCTTGCTCAAACATAAGACTTTCTTTCAACCAGTTTCTTGCTCAAACTCCTCCCCCTCAGATTCTTCTACATTGTCTGCATCATCATCGTCTGCATCATTATCATCATCTTCTTTATCATTATCAGCTGTAATCTTCCCAATGACAACCAAGTTTCTGTTCGTTTCTCTGATTTCATTCAACTGCAACAATTAATTATACAAACTGTCAATAAAGCCAACACCTGGATTTGTGAAGGAGAAGAAAGTCACCCCCGCAAACATGTAAAACTCTGCTCAAATAAACACCACCTTCTCCTAAATTTTACGTTCAAACAATTTGAACGAGTAACATCTTCTCACATTCATGTTGAGCAATATGGAAATAAAATGCCAAGTTTATGATGTCACAAACTACATAAAACCCAAAATTAGAATTCACAAACACAAACAAAGAACAGAATGACAGGGAAATATTTTCACGAATTTTATCAATTGATTGCACTGTCATGAACGGAACTGAAAAGAAAAAAAAAAAAAAAAAGAAAAGGAATGTAATCCTCAACTAATCCATCACACCTTCAAGGTCTGGCGTCCAAGGTCCAGTAATCTTCCAACCTCACCTTCTCATCTATTTTACGACAGAACTGTCAACCCAGCAAGCAAGACCCAAAGTAAATGAAACCCGGGTTTTTTAACAGAATTTATGTACTAAATTCTGGATCCAATAATCCAGCAATTCATTGAATCAGCGTACATCTATGCAATGCTTTCAAAGCGCTGCAGCACAGAAGCCCTTTCACAGGCAGCAATATAAATCTTTTACATGCCTCTAAAATTCTTTTAAAGGACTATGTGCTTTCAAATTATTACTGCTGCTTTTGAGCAATTGAACCATTATCCTCACAGTAATTTGTTCAAATCATTTAGAAGAAAGTTAATTACATAAACGGTACCTGAAAAAAACAATGCACAATTTGTATCCTGAACTTTCAAATTTGGTACCATGCAAGTAAAAACTCAAAACAATTATCTCAGTTTATGTACATGGCCACTGTCCATTACAATCGATCCACGTGCATCCCACGAAGGAAATTAAAAGACAGAAGAATAATGTTTTGAAATTCCACTTGAATGCCACAAGGCAGTATACTATTTAGCCAGTTGAATAAAATACTTTTTTCATTTTCTTTCCACGTCAAAAACACAAATTTTTGTCAAGAAAAAATAATTCAAACCTAGAAAAGAAAAGCAAATCCCATAAATAATAATAATAATAATAA
>JBBYHM010000020.1:2389677-2412344 GCA_038381775.1 Adansonia rubrostipa | reverse complement strand
CTAGGGAAGAATTCTAGAAATTTAAATTTTGAATGGAACACCACATTAATTTCATATATATATATATATATATATATTTACTTATTACACTATTCGATTTAATAGTTATTTTCTAATACATTATTTAAATATCTTTTGATAGTCAATTAAAGACACATCATCATCCAACAAAAATATTATGGAATTTTGCGTTTAGTTTTTATAAGAAATTTATTTTGCAGTTTTACTTGCTACTATTTTATTTGTTTTAAAGATTTTATTTGCTCTTTTTGTTTGTGCTATTGTTAAATTTTATTTTTAGAATAAAAATTTATTAGCTATATATTTTAGTAATTTTCTTTTCTAATTCATAGTTTAAAGGTGAATCTTTGATCTTACAAAATAACTTTAAAACTAAAATCAAATTTCTTTTTCACGTTAATTTTTTTTAGAAAGATTTAAATTAATCTAATTAGTTACTTTTCTGACTTCTTAAATATGAGGTGAATATCAATGGTATTTGATTTATAGTATAGCATATATTTCACACTTTTTTTTTTTTTTTGTAATTTAGGCAAAAACTTTATTTTGCAATAATCAAATCAAGTTTATTTATTTGTTTATTATATTGTTAACAAAGGATGAAAAAAATTCACGGTTTTCAAAACGTGTTGAAGATGAACTCGGCATGTTAGAGCATAAAAATTATTTTTCTTTTGTACTAAATTGTTAGAGTGAATCACTCACTTGACTTTTTTTTTTGTATGACTATTTCAAAATAGCCAAAAAAATTAGACTATTCACCAATCTTTTTGATTAGATGTGATTAGACACTTATTAAAATTAATCTTTTTAAAATTTTGAAATTTATTTTAAAAATATTGATTTTAAGGTTTGCATTGAAAACTAAAAAATGTTGAGCGTGTGAATTGATTACGCATGGAGAAAGATTAGCACTAAAACGACTCCCTAAAATCATGCCTCCTAACTATACGTTATCTTAAGTCCAAGTTTCATGATTTTGGGCTTTAATATTTAGCTGTAATTCCTTAAAAAAATGCTAAAATAACTTTTTAAGAAATAATTTAGGTTTTTTTAATTTAAAAAATTTCTTATATTCATAATAGCTTGGTGGAAAATAGGAGTTTTTTAAATTCAACAACAATTTTCAAATTATTGTTTTCAAAAAGATATTTTCAAATTAAAAACATTTACAAAATCCTCCCCAATAGCATGGCAAAAGATTCAACAATAACCTTAATTGGAGAACATTGCCTTATTTTTGAGTGAATGAATTTTACCGCATAGTCATGGCAATGACAACAAAATTCTGACGAATATGGACAAATTAATTCAATCCAACATGGCATGAAAAACTATTTCAAGAAAACAGAGTTCATTCAAAGGATTCGGAATTCTTGTATTTTCAAAAAATTTCTATACTCCCAAATAACTCGACAAAATATAAGATTTTTAAATAAAAATAGTTTTCAAACCATATTTTGAAAAAGATGTTCTTGAATTAAAATCGTTTCGAGTCCTCCCAATAGCTAGGGGTGTTCAATTGGTTAATAACCGACCGACTACCACAAAACGAATTAATAGATTTTTTTATTCTCTTAACCGTTAACTAAACTGAATTATAAGATAACTATATTAGCTGAACTGAAATTATTTTGGTTAATTCAGTAAGTTAACTAAATTAATTGAATCTTAATCGATTAAATTTAAAAATCTTAAAATTTTAATTTTTTATAATTCAAATACGTATAATTATGCAACATATATTCAAATGTCAAATATAAATAAAAAGTACATCTATAATAAGTAAAAAGTTTAAACAATAAAACATCTAATAAAGACTATAAAATATCATATTTTGTATATATTTTGAGAAATTCGATTAATTCGGTTAATTTCGCTTAATCGAACCAAACCAAAATTTTTTTAGTTAACCAATTAACCGAACTGAATACCGAACTGAATTTTATTTTTGTCGGTTAATTCAATTAAAACCAAATAGTGAACATCCCTACCAATAGCATAACAAAAGATTTGGAAGTAACTTTAACTTGGGTACATTACCTTATTTTTAAAATAAATGAACATGATTACTTATCATTTTTAAATTTTATTTTTTCTTTCAACTTTAAATGTGTATAATGGTAAAATAATTACTTTTCATTTTCTTTGCTCTAATTTGTCAATCATGTTAAGAAATGGTGTAAAGAAAATAATATTTTTCTTTACACTTTTCCATCTTTCCTATCAAACATATCAATGGAAAAAAAAATATATTTTCTATTTTAAACTTTTCTTTTCCTTTAATTTTTTATCTTTCTAATTTCTTTTTCCCTACCAAGCAAAGCCTTAGTGTTCCTAAGGCTTCACATATGCTTGCATCAATAACCTTGTTGATTTTTGTTGCTGCCCCACCAATTCTAAAGCCTTGATATTCACAAACAATGACCTCTATTCTTCCTTCCTACTGCGGTTTCATGAATGCTCAATCAAAATTAATCTTCAATAGGCACTCCGTAGGTGGTTTCCATGGTATTGCCCTTGCTAATATCCTCTCAGTTAAGCTTGGAGATTGTGCTAATATATATATTCTTAGAGTCTGACATTTGTTTGTTCCATAGTTTGCTATCCATCTCTCCTGACTTGTTTATTTTTTTTTTAAATTTTTTTATTTCATCATTTTGAGCATTCCAAAATATGTATGATTTATGCAATTACATTAAAGAATTTGCTAACCAAAAAATTCTTATTGAAACCTACTCTTATAGTTTTAAAACCTAACCAAAATTGGAATTTGTAACCAATAATAAAACAATCACCTTTTTTTTTTAAAGAAGCAACAACTTTTTTTTTCTCAAATCTTATGTTAGTAAAAGATTCAAGAAAGTAAATAAATGGATCTAGAAATTATCAATTTGCAATCAAATTTATGAGAATTCACTTATCTTTTAAAATATTTAATAGTCTTTTGGTACATAAAAATTTAAAATTTGAATTGTTTAATTTCCAAAACAATAAGAATATAATGGTAAAAAGAATCTCAAGCGAACTAAATCAGAGTATCAACATTATTGTTGCATTAAAATATGATTCAATCTCTAAAAATAATTGTAAAAGGAAATGGTGATAAAGCAATTAGAAATATTAAGAACAAGATTGAATAAATAACTCAAATATTATTAAAATCAAAAAAAGAATCTAAAATAATTGAAATTATGTATTGAGTTCTATTGTAACCCTAAAAAAATAAATGTAATTCATAATAAATAAAATATAAAATTAAAGAGTTTCATCATCATATATATTACAAGAAATGTCAAAAAGATAAAGGGAAAAGAGAAAACTAAGATTGGTTGAGTCTTTGATCTTTGAGCTTATCCAAAATTTATATCCTCCTTCTTGAATATTATGGTGGCTGTTCTCCTTTTTAGGCATTATGGTTTACGTTCGTAAATATTTTTTAAGCCTACAACCTTAAAAAGTCTTATAAATAGCTAAAACCCTAAAAAAGAGATCCTTAGCATGCAAGTTACTTAAGCAGTTTATTTTTGGACATTATCAAGCTGGGTTCACTTTGTTTCTTTGTTATGTTATTGCATCTCAAAAACTCCTTCAAGCTTTGGGCCTACAAAAATATGAAAAATATTAAATAACTATATAAGTTAATTATAAAATAAATAAAACAAATATAACCAAAAATTAATTAAATATAACTGAAGCCTTTAAGACTTAGCTACTTTAATGCATATAATAAAACTAAATAACTCTATTTTATAGAGTTATCACATAGCCACGATCACACATGAAATATAATAAAATAAAATTAGTGAATATTTAAATAAACAAACTAATAAAACTAGTTCTTGATAACATGTATCTTATAAATATATTGGGCACTTAAAAAGAGTGACCAAACTTAGTTTAAGACGAGCTAGGAAATGATTTTTGATATGGATATTAAAAAAGGGTTTTTAAATCAGATTTACTAGGGTTTTAGCATGGAGGCAAAAATGGGGATTCGAATGCCCTTTTGAATCGGTGCTAAAGTGAATAATAGAATGTGAAGGCTTATGTGAACCTTAGGGAGATGAGTGTGGTACAATATGAGGTGTCTGAATGCCTTGAAATTGATTATAGACTACAGACTCGAAGAAACTAGCTAGGCACTTGATGCCTTAGAACGAAAGTTAACTCCCTTTATACCTAAACAAACTTTGAAAAATATGAGCTATGCACTATTGGAAAGCTAATTGGACTAGCTTTAATCTAAAAGCTTCTGAATTGCCTAGGAATTCGAATGATGGGAACAAAATATAATATTGGGTGCAAGAAACCCAAATAGCAGATAGAAACCTAATTTGCTGCCTATCTAAACAGACTCGAAACAAGGCAAACCTATGGCATTAGAAAGTTAACTTAAAGACTTTTAATTCTAGAGCTCATGGACCTAAAATAAATTTGAATAATGGCTAAACGATCAATCATAAGCAAACCCTACTACATTGAAATGTAGGACAACTTGACATTGTTATAAAACTAGGGCTATATGAGGGCTTAAACAAACTTAGAAAAATAACAGGTTTTGATATTGGAAAGTTGGCTAAAAAACTTAAACTTTGGAGCTTATGGGAATTTTTAAAAATAATATGTTAAATAAAAAAAATTCTTCAAACAAACTTGGTGGCATGCCTCACTAAAGCTTAAACATAGGAACTATATTTTAACCAAAATAAAGGCTAACCCTAGGCTAGATTTTAGGCATTTGCAACCATCCAAGATGGCATTCCAACGCGAACTTAGAAACCTTAAGATATGATTTTAAAGGTCTTGAACTAGGTAAAGGCTTCTTATTCCTAATAGGACTTTAAGTTAGGCAACACTTAGAAAATAATTTTTTTAGCCCATAATCAACAACATCTAAGCATGAATTTAATCACTTTTCAAAAGTTTATTGAGGCACAAAGAATGAAAAAAACATGTATAAGCATTTTAGTCTATAAATTAGACTAAATCCTACACGAGTTTCCTAAAACTATTTTTTTAAACAAGAGGAAACTAGCTTTAGGATGGGTTCCTTGAATTTGAGAAGTTCAAATCATCCACTTCTTCAAGGCATGGAGGCCTTGAAATCATGAAGCTTTAGGTTCCCAACTTGTTAGAAAAACAACCAAACATGTAGTAGATGTGAATTAATGCAGGGTAAATTAACACAATAAATCATATATGCATGAATAAGTATGAAATGCATAAAAAATCTTTTTTCCTTATAATCGAAAATGGAGGGGAAAGATGATCTTTCAAAACAAGATGATGCTATGCATGCTATGAATATGCGAAGAGAAAGAAAAAGGAAAAAAGAGTAACAAATGGAGTAAACAATTATATCTAGGTAAGCTTTCCTTTCTTTCTTTTTCTTTGTCTTTTTCTTTTATTGCTAATTTTTTTTTGGGTTTTTAAAAGGAGGAATAAAGGTGAAAAGTGTGTGAGATAAAAAAGATGAGCGTGGAATATAAGGGTTGGCTAAACAAAGGTTAGTCTGGTGTTCGTTTCTTCTTTTCTTTTTTCCTAGGATTTTAACCTTTATAACCCCACCTTCATGCATGGCTAATATTTAGTTGACACTTATATACCTTTCATAGACACCAATGTCCTAATTTGGATACCTAAGGTACTAAGAAACTATCATTTTTGTTGTATTTTTTTGGAAACTTCCACAACCTTATCCTATTATTTCTTATCCTATTCTTTTTTTATGCCAATCTTTACCAAATTAAAGAAAAAAATCCCATATGGCTAAACATTGGAAGATCACATTAAGCTTTATATTGCAAGGGCCAAATGAGCTCATATCTTCTCATAGAAATTGACCAATGGTGTAAAAATGTGAAAAAAATATGAATTTTAGTTTTTTTTACTCATCCCATTTAATTCGATTTGAAATTGAATTCCCAAACCTTTGTGGCATTCATTGTTATGGTCAATATGCACTTAAAGACATTTTGTTAAAATTATAAATTTACCCAATCGAACCTATCAAATTGGCATTTTCTGTCCATTTTTCTTTTTTATCTTGGTTGGATCTTTGTTGCCATCAACTTCAATTTGGTAAAATTAATTTCAAAATTTGAATTCTTTAAACCTTTTGATTGCAAAGTCGACACCTTTGACTTTTAGGTTGGCTTTTTACTTTTGGTTAACTTTGATTTTTGTGTTGATTTTTAAAACCAAGTCTCCATTTGACTTCATTTGTTTTCAATGATTCTTGGAAGGCTTAAATAAGTCAACTTACATCCTTCACTTCATTTCTCGGTATTGAAAACTTTTACCACTAATGGGAAAAGATATATGAGTATGTTTTGCCAACTCACAAATATCACAATGAAACTCAGAAATATCCGATCCTTGAACAAATGAGGAAACATGACTTTTGAAACCCTAAAAGATGGATGACCTAGATGTAGGTGATATATCTAGATGGCATCTTTATTCGATGAACTAAGATAAGACATAAACAAATTACTTTAAGTTTCTAAGATAATTCAAGGTGGTAAAGTTCGCTTCTTTCCTCAAGTCCAATCCTCTATTGAGCCCGATCTTGAAAAATACAATAAGAAGGGAAAAAAGTAGTAGAACATTTAAGATCATGGGTTAGCTTTTGAGTGGAGACTAGGTTGGTTGACAGTTTTGGTACATGAAGGACATTTTTAAAGATAAAGATAGGTGTGATTTATATATCTCTGAACCTGCAATAGTAACTAAAGAGCCATTAGCCACTACAATTTTTCTATTATTAGGGCATGGGGTATAGGTGCGGAAGAGTTGAGATGTGGGGGTAATATGGTCCATGGCTCAAAGTTTATTATCTAAGAGTTGGCATAAAATTTGTCTAAGGCATTCATGTAAAAAGGAAATGAAGGTTTACCTTAAAGAGCCAAAGAAAAAGTTCCAGAAGGCTTCTCAAGAGACTCGAACAAGCTTCTTAGCTTTTCAATATCTTTACTATTGACTCCTCTTGTTGCTTAATTTTCCTCAGTTTTGGCTGCTCTACTATGTGGGCTTGAGGCCTATGTTGCCTCCCACGGTTTACCACTCTCGGCTTGGTGGTTTAGCATGCAGCTTCCAATACCTTAATTTCTTACACTGGGTGCACCAAAGGTTGTCCTTGTTCTCTTTCCACTTGTTTTTTCTACCCGAATGTTTATGCAGATCATTTTTTCTTTTCTTTTGATGATCTGTTTTTGCTAGGGCTAACTCCTCCATGGCTTGTGGTTTAAGCATAACACTCTTTTGACTTTCTTCTGCTTGAATTAATAAAATTGTTTATTCTAGAGACGGTGTATCCTTTTTGCCAAGGATTTGAATCCTAACCTGATCAAATTCAGTATTCAATCCAGCCAAAATAAATCATATAAATGGTCTTTTTTAATGAAGTTCTTCAAGATAGCAATATCATTAGGGCATTTCATCTCGAAAACTCGATAATGATAGAGTTTTTGCCATAAATTTTATAGCAGATTCGCATACTCTATGATAAATTTTTCTCTTTGCTTAGTGGCTATAGTTTTGATCTTGATCTTGTACACTTGAGCAACATCACGAGCCTTTAAATATGTGCGACGAATGAAGTATTAAATCCCCTTGCTGTAGTAAAAAACATGCACATGTCACTAGTCATGGGATCCATGGAATTCCATAGCCAGGGCATTATCATTAAATCTTCCTTATCCCAAGCTTCATACCTTGGGTTATTCTTTGCCAGTCTTGTTCCAAGAAGGTGCCTAAGCCTCCTTTTGCCCTTGAGGTATGTGCAGACATATTAGGATCATCTGAGGTAGTTTTTCCCATTAAGCCTATATGAGACCCGAATATTCTGCAAATCCTTATTTTCTAAACAATTGGATTCCTTGAATATGTTGGAATTGCTAGACACGGTGGTTTCAAACTTTGACATGGTGAAAGAAACAAATTCGCAACAATTAAAATTAAAAAAGAAAAATAAGGAAAAAAGACAGTGATAAAGGCTAAAAAAATACGACCATGTAGCAATGAAGGTCGCCTGAGGAGAAAGAGGAAACCCTTAAAAAAACACAAGAGCTCTGATACCATTTTACAAAATATGAGATGGCAAAAATAATTTTACAAGAGCTGAAAAAATTTTGATTATTTTTTTATTAATTGACAATACATAGTATTATATAGTAAATTACTAGAGAAAAAAGTAAGAAACTAACTCATTCATTAATCTAGAAAGTTAACTAACTTAATCCCACAATTTAAAAGATTTCAAACTAATTCTCCTAATCTATTTATAGCTTTTAAATTAATTTTCTTAATCTATTTATAGCTCATCTACACCTCAATAATAACAAACAATGCAGTTGAAAATTGTTTGACTGGAACCTAGCAAGCATTTGTAAATCAAAATTGAAATTGTATTATTAAACCCAATCAATAAAATTACAATGATATTGATTTTACCTTCTAGTGAATGCATCATCCGTACCTGTTATTTTACATAAACAATTAGTGATAATTTTTATTTAGCTTGAGGTCGGTAGAGATGTACTATACATTGGGATTTATGTTATAGTGATTGACTTAAAGGATATCATATAATAACCATATAATTGACCTATAAAAATCAACCTAAATCAATTTCATGCTAGTTTCATCATCTCTTCTAGCACAGGGAAGTCCATCATGTCCATTTGCATGACAAATATTTGATGTTAAGTAACAATACTCAATTGCAAAATATTACATAAATGTTAACCAATTTCAATGTATGGATGCAGTTTGTATAGAAATTAAAGTTCGTTACTGAACCAACTTCAAAAATTAAAATAGTAAACTATATATATCCCTTTAATAACTTATAGTATTTGCTACTATGTTCTTAATTAATTAATTAATGATTGTTTATTAAAATTAAAATATGGAGTAATTTTACATTTTCCCTTATCAACTTTGAAGTTTTTATTAATGTATTTAATTCTACTAATATAATCTAAATTTTAAACTAATTTTTTATTAAATGAATTTTTAATAAATTAAAATATTGAGTAATCTTTATTTGTTATTTTCTTATAACCTTGAAATCCTAATTATCAATAAAAATTTTAATATTAGCATCGGTTATGATTCAATTGATTTCTATAAAATTGTAAAATGAAAATAAAAAGTAGAAAGATCTAATAGAAATGATGAAATATAAAAAGATTCCGTTTTTGATATGCAAGATTTAGATTTTTCTGGAGATGACAAATGGGCAAGTTTGGATGGGGTTGTTTTTGGATTCATGTGATTTTGAGCTTATATTTATTTCGGATTCAGATTATCTTGGGTTCAGATATTTTTAAAGTTGGGTTTTTTCATGTTCTAGTTATCTTGAGCTCGAATCATTCTAGATAAGAGCTTTTTTGGGTTCGAATTGTCTTGGATTCGGATTGGTTCGAGTTTGGGCGGGCTTAGATGGATTCAAAAAAATTTTAGAATTTTGTAAGTTATAAATTTTTTTAAATTGTAATAATTATTTACTTTTATGTAATGATAAAATTAATAAAATTAAAATTTTAAAAATTAATAAATATTTATATAAATATAAAATTATATAATAATTTTTATTTATATATTGAGTATCAATGTATTGTATTTAGTATTATCTATATTTTAAACATAATATCCTTTAAGCTCAAATAAAAGCTTAATATATAATTTCGATATATAGTAAAAAATAATTTTATATTTTGATATTCTTATTATTTTATAATGATTATCTGCTTATATTTTTATTAATTTTTTTGATATTTAGTATTGATATAAATAATGATTATATAAGAATATTTTATTTTATAAGTGAGCTAAAATAAATACAAAATATAGATAAGTAAATGTAAAAAATGATTGACTCAATTAAAAAAAATCATTAAAATGAAGAAAGTTGTAAATAAACACATAGACATTTACATTTAACTTTTACTCTTAACTCAATATCTAATTAGGCTTTTATTTACTTAGTCCAAAAAAATTTTATTTTTTCTTTATTTTATATTGTTTTATTAGATTTTTTAGTCTATTTATGATAATTTTTTAAGGTTAAATTTGAAAATTTAGATTTCAAAAATAATATAAATTGTATAATAAAATACATAAATATAGCATTCATGATTGTTTTTCAAATTCATAGATTTGTTAGATGCATATTTAATGGTAAATTTAAAATACTTATAAATATTTGTGAATTTAAAATTTATGTTTTTATACCTTTTATAAATGTAATCATATTAAATCATAATTAATTTAATCATATTATATGCATTTTATTCTCATAATTTAATAGCAAATGAATTCCAAAGTTTTGTATAATATTGATATAATATTGATATTTGATTTTTTTGACATTAAAATTAGATATATCAATTAATTATTTAAAATACTTTATTATTTTTTAGATAATAAGTAATTTAATCAATTTATAACTTTTAATTTACTTATATACTTGTTATTAGATGAACTTACTTTTTATTATAAGGATTTAAAATTTATAAAATTAGATATATACTAGACCTGCTCATTAGCCAGGTTGGGTCGAGTTGCTGCATGAATTTTTTTAAAATTCTAAATCTAAGCCCATATTTGACACACCAAACCCACCGATTTAGGCTTAAATTACTGTTTATCTCATTAAAAAAATATTTTTATTAATATTTATATATTTTATAATTAAATTTTAATAAAAATATATTTTTTAATTTAAAATCATAATTTCGACCTAGTCTGGAACAAAAAGATAAAAAATCGAGCCCAATCGAGTTGGACTTGCAGGGCTAGGCAGATAGCCTGATCTTTGAGCAGGTCTAATCTATACCACATATAACAGAGTTAAACTTATTTTTGGATGAGATTAAAGAAGTTTGTGATAACTTAATGTTATTAATTATTAAAAAAATAATTTTGATGTATCGTTCTTTATTAATAACAAAGCATATATTGATATTTCAGTTGCTGCAGTTACTTCGGAATCAACATTTAATATGGACCCATTAGAGTTATAAATAAATTGAAAAAATTGTTTTATACCGTATAAAGTAAAAATATTTAAGATCAAGAAATTTTATTTGTTGATTTTAGGAATTGAAAAATATATTTTCTTTGGATATTGTATTTTTTAAATTTAATTATTTAATTATTTAATTTTTATATTTTAATTTACAACATAATATTTTTCTTTTGAAGTAAATTTAATATTTTATTTATTTGAAACACTAAGAGAAATATGATTTAAAGTTAAATTTATTAATGATGTTACTAGTGTTACATAAAACACAAAGTTTAATCACATGTTGAAATTACAATATTATTTTTATATATTCGATTATTATTGTATTAAAATTAACTTTTAAATATACAATAAGTATAATAATATACTGTACATGATTATTTTATTATATATCAAATGTCAAATTAATAATATTATTTTTTATTTTTTATGATTAATTATTATAAAAATAATAATGATAATACTAAAAACTATTTGATTCATATTTAATATATTTTAGGCAAAATTTTATATCATAATCTAATTTAAGGATTTGCTATTAATTAATTTTACTAATAATACGTTATTAATATAATTATATAATAATTATAATTACTTTTTCATAAATTAAATATTTCTATTTAAGAAAAAAATTGATTATTTATTTATTTATACATTTATTTTAAATAAAATCATATAATTATAGTTTGGGTTTTTTTTTTTTGGTTATAAATTTGAGTTTTTACAAGTTTTGGATCGGATTGATCTTGGATTTAGGCTTAGGTCCTAACGGATTTAAGCCTTTACGGGTTTTGAACCATGTCAGTTTTAGGTTTTTTTGGCTTCAAATTTTTTTGGATTCATGCCTTTGACTTTTTAAGTCAACTTGGATTGAATTGAATTTAATTTTTTGAATTCAAACTTACTTTGCCAGCTCTAGATTTTTTTCAACTCATAAGTGTTATTAGAAATTTACCCTATGCTCGAATTCTTTTTTATTTTTTAATGTATTCTAAATATATATAACCTTACCATCTCTAGTTATGGAATATAACAGCGCCACTTTGCAGCAAAAAAACCAAATTCAAACTAATATATATACACACACACATATATTTCAAAAAAAAATTATCTTATACATTATCAGTGAAGTTTTTAGATTTCTCAAGCAATATTAAGATGTGACACTTATCCTATAAATATAATAAAAAATTAATTAAAAATAAAAGTGATATACATAAAAAAACTTTTAATCTGCTTCTAGAATTGAAAAGTTTTCATTAATTTATTTTTAATCTTTCAGCAAAGTAGGGACTAGCTAAGCAATGCAATTATTGAAAAATAAAAAGAAAGGCAATTTTGGACAGTTAAATGGATATTAAACTTGTTTGAGAGTTGAATATTAACATCGTGCTCAATAGAATACCATTACATGCACTCACTTTTAACCATTTTGTTGGCTAGTTAAGTATTTGCGGATCGACAAGTCGAGTTAAGAAACAAAGAAGAAAAACTTGAAAAGCTACGATTTTCTTGAAGCTCTTTTGAAAGTTACATGCGAGTCTTACTAGATTACTAATTATTAAATTCATTAATAATGTGGAGTTGGGTCGGGATTGCCTCAAAAATTTTTCGTCTAAAGTTTGATCTATTTAGAAAATAATTTTTGATTTTTGTTCAGCTTATTTTTTGAGTATAGTATTTTTATTTAAAAATTTTCAAATATCAAATAAACTTTCGAGTTTGAGCAAATAATCCGACTCTTGAATAGATCTATTTAGTACATACGTGAGCTATAGATAAATTAGATTTAAATGAATACATTTTTTTCATATCTTTTATTTTTAATTTGTATTTATTTTGCTCTTATTCAATAATTATTTATAATTATGTTTAAGATTAGGGGTTTAAAATTGGTTGTATTCAAATTTGATTTGTTTAAAATAAATGATTTTATTTGTAAACGTTAAATGAACATATTCATAAATATTAGCTATATTAAACATGTTCGCAAATATTAAAAATCTATTCATTAATAATAAACAAAAAAATCTAAATAAAATTTAAACAAATAAATCAAATTTATATTATTATTAAACATAAAATAATAAAAACATAAATATTACTACTAACATTATAAAAAAATAACAAATATTTTCTTTAAGTTCAATTGGTCGAACTTTCTTATTCATATAATCTATCTACATTATATTAAAGTAATCCCAAGCAATTACTCCATGGGTTGCCACATAGCAGCTCACTTTTTAATTTTATTCAACTTTTTAGTTTGTAGGAATTTTTTGTGTATTTGTATAATATTTTTATTTTTTTATATTATAACTAAATTTAAGGTATTGTATATTTATATGGATTTTGATACGTTTATAATTAATTTCATATAGATTTTAAAATATTTGTGAAGTTGTGTTGTGTTCATTTTTTTGTATTGTATTGTATTTATTATTTTATCCATCTCCTATTTGTATCATCTAATCAAGTTGTATGTAAAATTGTTATGTCTAATTAACACTATTCAAATAATTTCTAAATCTATGCTATATGTCGATGTGTTTGTATTAATTTTTATATCATAATCGTATGTAAAATATTATATATTTGTGTAAATTTTAGCATTTTAGTAATTTATTTAATTAGATTTTTTTATGTTTCTATTTACATCATATTCATATTATTTTTTGTGTCATTTCATATTTTGACCGTTTTTCATGTTGTATTTATGATGTATATTATATTATATTCGAAATCCTAAGATCTAATTAATAATATTAAAATAACTTTCAATTTAATATCACGTATAGTCATATTCATGTTCATTTACATTTTATTATCATAATCTTATTTAATGTATTATATATTTATATTAATTTTAATATGTTTATCTATTCTTGTTGAATTATATAATTATTTTTATATTATAATATATTGATATATAAAAAATAAATAATTATTTATAAAAAAAATACTCTCACAACACATAAATAAAATTACAAAAAATAAATATAATTAATATTAAGTTATTAAAATTGTTATATATTTTTAATTTTTTTATAAAATATTAATATAAATTATCCGAGAAAAGCCGGACTTAACTTCTACTCATTTATTTAATTCAATAAACAGATTTAAAAAAAAAAAAAAAAAGAAAACCGATGTATCCACAACTCATTAGCCATTAGCGAAGCCTTTGTTCCTTCTTTGTATCCTCTTTCCCCTCCCTCACGCTAATCGCTTTTGTTCCTTCCCTCCCTCATACTTCCCTAATACTATTTATTTTTCAATTTTGACCTATCCTCGTCTTTTCCTTTTCCTTTACGTCGAGATCCGTAGTTCCAAACAAACTTGGCTCCCGATTTCAGTGGATTTTCGATTAGACGCCATGAAATTGTCCTTCTCCATCCCCTCCAAATCAAAATCCACCCAAAAAGTGCCCACCCCCAACGCCTCCGCCCACGATGACCAAAACCCTAAGGAATTCGTCACAGAATTCGACCCTTCCAAAACCCTATCCGATCCCAATTCCAAACCCTCCTTTATAATCCCTCCCAAACAAAACGAATGGCGTCCCTACAAGAAGATGAAGAATCTGGACCTCCCTCTCCAATCCGACGCCTCTCGTGATCTCCAATTCGAGCTCGATTCCTCCTCACATATTCCCAATTCTGAGACCTCAATCTCTTACGGTCTCAATCTCCGCAACAACTCCACCAAGGCCGAGCCGGATAACAAACAGGGAGCCCCTGAACCTGCTGCTCCGGTCGAGACGGTCCTTCTCCAGAGTTTAAAAGAGGATTTGAAGAGGTTGCCCGATGATCTAGGATTTGAGGAGTTCGAGGATGTTCCTGTGGAGGGTTTCGGTAAGGCTTTGCTTGCTGGTTACGGGTGGGTTGAAGGGAGAGGAATTGGCAAAAACGCGAAAGAAGATGTTAAAGTAAAGCAATATGAGCGGAGGACCGACAAAGAGGGGTTAGGGTTTAGTTCTAAGGAAACTAAAGATAGAGTACACAACTTGAAGAATGTCAAAGAGAATCTTGACCAAGAAGAAAGAGTGAAGGAGGCCGGTGACGGGTTTTTTTTGGGGAAAGATGTCAGAGTGATTGAAGGGAGAGACATGGGGTCCAAAGGTACAATAATGGAGAAGTTCGGTGGTAGTTGGGTTGTTTTGAAGTTGAAGAACAGAGAAGAGGAAGTTAAAGTTCGTATATGTGAGATTGCTGATTTGGGTTCAAGGGAAGAAGAGAAATGTTTGAGGAAATTGAAGGAGTTGAAGATTAGGGAAGCCAAAAACTCGAAACATAAGGGGGATGAAAGAAAACCTAGCAAAAGGAGTATAGAGAGTGAGAAAAGAAGTGAAACGAAAGTTAGTCTTGAGAGAGTTAGGAGTAATGGTGATCGAGGGGTTTCTTGGCTTAGAAGTCACATTAGGATTCGTGTTATTAGTAAAAGTTTGGAAGGGGGAAGGTTGTATCTGAAGAAAGGGCGGGTGGTGGATGTTGTTGGACCATATATGTGTGATATAGCAATGGATGATAGTAAGGAGTTGATTCAAGGCGTTGAGCAGGAGCTGCTTGAGACTGCATTACCAAGGCGTGGTGGTCTAGTACTTGTTTTGTATGGTAGGCATAAAGGTGTTTATGGAAATTTGGTAGAGAAGGATTTAGATCGAGAAACAGGTGTTGTAAGGGATGCTGATAGTCATGAGTTGCTAAATGTGAAACTTGAACAGATTGCTGAGTATATGGGGGATCCAAGTTATCTTGGGTATTGATTATGGCATTTGCCTTCTCACCACAAACTAATCCATGAGATGCGTCGTGATAAAATCAATAGGTATTTTCTGCTAAATATACCCTTGGGTATGTCAATCTATGTTTACCATTTTTTGCTATGAAAAACACTCAATTATCTAGTGTTCCTGCTGTGCTTTTTATTGATACTTAATGTGTAAGCTTCACCATTAGTGTTCAATTGGCAGTTTAGAAGTATTCAAGTTATAGATTAGAATTCCTCTCAAACTGAAAATGAGGATGTTTTTTCTTTCTCTCCTCTACCTGCTCCCTACCGACCTTCGCTGACTACAGCCATGACACTAATGGTCCCTGGCTTTTGGAAAATGATTTCTGAAAATTTTATTTCTTTTCTCTATTGATATTTTCTGTTTTATGGATGATTCTATGTAAAATATGTGTTGGTTTCTGGAACATCTGCATTGATATAAAAAGAATCTATCCCTACACTTAAAGTGATTATTTTTTTTCTTTGCTCTAGCTTTTATTATTATGGGATTGATATGTAGGGAGTTAATCCTTTTTTGCTTCCATTCAGGAAGGGAGCTATCCCTACTTAGGAGATCAATCTCTTTCGCTTTACTTCAGTTTTCTTAAAATGGGATAATTTTCCGTTCTTCATTTTCTGTTAGCTAAGCTATTTTTTATAAAACATTGTAAAATATGGAAATTCGAAAGTTATTTTCCACGAAACAGGCCCAAAGTTCAATATTCAATTGTTGACGTTGTTCACCGGATCAAATAACATAAGTGGAAGGAGCAAAAGCTTCAAAGTGCCTTTTTTTCTTAATTAAAAAAAAAAAATGAAACTGATGGCTGGTATACCTCTTGGTTTGTCCTGTCTTCAATGTCATATGTTTTTTTTTTCTCTGCATCCTCTCTATAAGCACTGTGGTAAAATTAACTATTGTTAGGCAAAATGGTAGTTGAAGAGGCAAAAAAGTGAGAGAAAGTGTATCTAGGAGCTGAAGTGACAAAGAGGCCTTTATGTTCCATCGAGAGGTTATAAGCATGAAATGTGTTATGTAATTTTTGTCATATAAACAATACATATATATATAATATTATAGCATAAACTTTAAAAACTAAGTTAAATTATTTATATTTCTAAATTTAATAAAAAATTTTAAAGTAATAAAAATTAAATTTTAAAAAATATATTTTTTAAAAAATAAATTATAAAAAAATATAATATGGGTGGGTCTAAACGGACTTGGATTGTTTATTTGCAAATATGAATGAGCTTAGGCAAAATTCGAGGCTCATATTTTGGGTCGGGTCGGGCTTAGGCAAGCATATTTAATATTAATATCATGCTTAAGCCTGGCCAAATTCGGCTCAGCCCGACCCATGAGCAGGTCTAGTTGGCACCATTCAAAACATTTTGTTTTTGTATAGTAAATTTAATAGAATAATTTTAAAAAATAATTAAATATATAATTATAATTATTTACATGGTATTAGTAACAAAAAATTTTAGATTTTACAACTTACACAACAATTTTTTTTTTAATTTTTGTTTGACTTTTATTATTATTATCATCATCATCATCATCATCCATCATCATCTATTCTCTTTCCTTCATGTTGTCTTATGTTTCTTTTTTTTATTTTCATCTTTGCTTGGGATTAAATTATTCTCTATAGACAATTTTGAACTTGGAGAATATAAACTTACACTAGTAAAAGAAAATAGATAAATAGTAATTTGGTTCTCTTCTTCAAACTTCACCTACCTTTATTAATGTGGTGGTGTCTTGTTTTTCAACTTTTAACCACTTCTCTTAGGATGTGCTTGATAAAGTGAAAAAGTGGAATGCTAGATAATGGAGAGTTGATGGAAAGAAAATGAAGTTTGAGTATACTTAGAACAAAAAAAAAGTGGAAGGAAAAAAAATAAAAAAATATCACTTTTTTATATCTATTAACGAAAATAAATAATTTCAAATTAAAAAAAAAAAGATAAAAACAAGTGGTGTGAGTCAGATATGTAGATTTATAAGATTATTTATTATTTTTAATTTTTTATATCAACAATGGGTATATTAGTTAAAATAATATATTTTTCATTTTTTCTTGTTTTTGAGCATACCAACCAATAGGTGGAGACTCGAAAAAAAATTTTATTTTTTTCACTTTCCCATATTTTTTACAAAACACACCAATAGAAAAATTTTCAATTTTTTTAATTTTCTTTTCATTTTTCTAATCAAATCTTTAATAAGGTTTGAAATTTGTCATAGATATATTTGATGAATTATAAAAAGAGGTAGTGCAATACAAATAGTTATTCATTACACCAAGATAAAAATTATTTAATGAAAAGGAAATGACAAGTTGTAAAAATAGTTAAAAGCAAATTGCTTTGTTTTTTTTACCTAAGGATTTTATGATAGTTAAAACAAAGTCAACTAAAAAGCTGCCACCGTTATTTTCTTATTTATAATTTTTTTTTACTGTTTTGTATTTCAGTAAGCAATGGTATATTTTCATTATTATTGTTATAATTATATTTTCTTATTATTCTAAAAATTTGATAAAGAATATATATTTATTTTTATTAAATATCATAGATTTCTTCTTATATGAAAATGGAAACAAAAAAATTTAGATTTATGTATTTGGTGGTAAAATCATATGTTTGTCCTGTTTCTATTATGTATACATCTTTTAACTTAAGGTACATGCTTCAACCCTTAAACAAGAGCCACATTACATCTTTTAATGAACAAGATATATTGAAAACTTAAGTGTAAAGGTTTCCTTATTTAGTTGATTCTATTTTATCCCAAATGCACTAGCAAAATTAGAGAGAGAGGAAATTCTCTTTTATGAAAAGAAAAGCAAACCTACAAGAGAAATGTACTTGAAAAAGGTTAAAGAAAATGGACGTACCTTGAAGTTAGATATGTTAATGGGTGGGGTTGAGCCCAGCTAAGATATTAACATCATTTTGATATGCCCAGGCACAACTTGGCTTGAAATATGAGCAGTCCTACATGACCAAGCCTAGCCTATATTATAAAAGAGATGCTCAAGACCAACTTGACCAACCCAAATTATGAAATGGAAGAAAAAAAATTAATGTAATGGGGAAGTATTTGTTCACCTTCATGTAGATTCATGGCTACTTAAAAGTGGCTCTGCAGAGTAAATTTAGCACACTCATGGCTTCAAGAATCTCTCATCTTATTTACTATATAGCTCCAACACTTAAAAAAAGAACTCTTTTTTTTTTTTGTTTTCTAGCTAACCTAACTATAACAGACAACAAAACTGTTGCAGATTTTAAACTTGCAAAGAAACCTAAAAAAGACTACTTAGCTTTTGCATGCCCTACCTTCATTTTTAACTAACATCTTACTCACGGTAAGTAAAATAAAAAGCTGTGCATCTTTTGTAGAGTAATAAATTAAAAAGAACTAGCTTCACTATAATGAATTAAAGACAACTAGCTTAACTGCAAGGCAATAAAATGTTCAACTCTAACTATGCTTTCAAATAAAAAAATAGCATTAAATGATTTTTGGTTAATAGTAATATAAAAAGGCATTATGCAGGTTGAGTCGAACTTGGGTCTAAAATTTCCTACCTATGGCTTAACATATTTAGAAAATGGGTTTTGATTTTTTTCCATTTTTCAGATCTAACTTTATTGCCTAAACCCTCGTGTTAGTATATGCCCTAAAGCTAATCAACTTGGATAAGGCTTATATATTAATTAATAATGCAAACCTAGCACTTAGTTTAGTGATACAAGGTTTTCCTTCATGTTAGTAATATGATTGACAATCATGAACTACTAATTGAATGAAGCCTATTGAACACATTTGGCCTTACAAAGGAATTGTAATGAGTTACAATTATAATATCCTTATACATTAAAGTCATATTCCTAAAATTGTTCCTTGTCATTGTCTTGCTAGGACGGGATATTGGCAATACTAAAAAATTGGCAAGTGTTATGCCTTTTTACTTGCAAAGTAAGCAATCAATCTCATGGGTTGAAGTTTGTGAGATACTTGGGATAGCGTGTAGGTGCTTCTTTTATGGAAACAAGTTCACTAAACATGGCTCATGTGAGAACTCCATTTGGTATTATCACTTAAGTGTCTATGGAAATGTTCTCACATGCCAGTTATGTAACTAATCCTCTAACTTGTGATACTAGGTCATCTTTTATGAAAAGTGTCATACTTAGAGAAATCATGAACGGGTTTACAATAGATGGATGCCTACAGTATAGTGGTTTTAGGTATGGCATAAAGCATAGAAAGGTGGATGAATGATCTAAAGAAGATTCACCACTCTAAGTGATATTAGAGACATATCTTATATGTCCTTGGCTTTGGTTAACTTGATATAGTTGTTAGCCAATTCATGACAAATTTAGGATAAATGGTTTCTGCAAGTTCATAGGTTAACCATATGCTATAGGAACTAATTTGGATTGATTTATGAATAGATGCTGTATCATGCTCATGATTATTCCGAGATATTCGGTGAAAAGATTAAATTACACCGCAAGGCTGTTTACTAAAAGGTTTCTTCGAGGTCATATTGACTTTTCAGCATTTGGGTGGTCATGATGTGTAGTTAGATCTTGCTTTTGATCTATGAATATAATTAATGAAATTAATTATATTCATTGCCAACATGTTGGGAACCTAATGGATCATACAAAATAAGATGACCTGTTGGATTGAACCCGGGATTTAATTAGGTATAACTTAATTAAATAAAAGGTAAAATATGGAGGACTTAATTGAATTAGTTTAATTAAGTATTATTAAAGACATAAAATTATGAAATTTAACTTGAGATGTCTTAATGTGGTTGTAAAGATGAGAATGTCTTAATGAGATCATTTCTAATAATTGGCATATAAATAGGGATATATTGGTTTTGGTCGGATAATTATTTCTGCCAAATTAAATAACTATTTAATCATTATTTAATAATATTTACATGTGTAAAATTGTTTTACTCAGTTGACAAATTTAATTGAGAATTAAATGTTCTTACATGTAAATATAAATTGACCCATAAACCTTAATTATTAAGTCAAATGAGCTTTTTTTTTGAACAAATCGTATTTGCACTTGATATGATTTAGGCATAATACTATTAGGCCCTATTGGTGTTAGATTAGGCTAAGATATTAAATAGATAATACTTAGGCCCAATCTTAAATGGACTATGTAAAAGAGTTTTACCTGGATTTCTATAAAAGTATCTCTATGGTGCTACCTATTGGGTTTGGTAGTAATAGGTTTGGCTGACCATTAGTTAGGCCTAACCTAATTTTAGATATATAAATATACATCAATAAGAGTTTTTGGTGTTTTAATAGACTTTTAGCTACCAAAAAAAACCATAAGTGCATCCTCATAGAATTCTTAAGACTAGTTGGCATAATCTTGGTCTCCCTACGCAAATGATTTTGCTCCTTTGATCATCTAGAATAGTCCTTGATATCGAGAAAGGTGAGAAAACTCGTATCTAGCACTTTTGAGTATAGAAAATGGTAATAGGAGGCAAGAAACCATGATTGTCACATCTTTATGGCCTCCCTGCAGTGCTATCTCATATCCTTTAAACTTCTGTACGACTTCCTAGAACTGTTCCTGGTTGTTTATGAAACTGAGTAGCTTCTTCCTACTTTTTAGTTAAGGCTTTTCAAGTTTACTAGATAGCACTGGCGAACAACTAGACCTTTATGCACATTCCAGTAGTCATCTGTGTGGATCATTGTTAGAGGCAGGATGTTTATACTACTTATAGCCTTAAAGAAAGATAAAACTAACCAAATTGCAACAATGATTGTGCAAGGATCGGTATATTCAAAGTTATAAGTCTCAGAGCATGTAAAATCTCTATCAAACTTATGTTTTAAACTGCCAAATCTAACCACATATACATCTTAGCCTAAGATCCTGAGGAAATCTAGGTATACTACTTTTACTTTTTGCTGCGTATATTTAATTTGATTAAATATTTTATACTTATTTTGATAAGCATGAGCCCTGACATCCCCAACAACTCTCACATATCGAAGAGGTCCTTGGATAAATAGTCTGACGCATAAAAAAATCTATTTAAGCTTAAAATAATATACAAAAGTTACTTTGCCCTTGGTTACTATATATTATATATTTGGCATTCTCAAAGTGAAACCACATGAAAAAACAAAATGTATATTGTCCCCTTAATGTTGGCGTTTGTTCTTGTATCCTGTTAAAGAATTATTATATATGAGCATTAGCAGTTAAAGAATTAATGAATGAAGTAATTGTGGTTTTTCTTGCTAAAATATAAAAAACATCATTAAAATATTCTTTTGTGTGATAATTATATAATTGAAATGACATTTAATAATCATTTTTATAGTTTAAAAAACCAAGGCTACCCTAAAAGTCACTGTCAAACATTTTCGAAACAAAAAAAAAAAAGAAGAAGGCTTTTAATTTTCTCTTCTCAAGTGATACCAAAGCCAATATAACAGGTTAGTATTAAACATCACTTAAAACTAGGTTCAATTAGATATAAATTCAAGATTAATTCCAGAGCCATTTTCATCACAAAAGTTTTTTTTTTTTTTTTTTATATATAAATATGGAAGGGCACATTAATGGATACACATAAATAATAAGCTTGAGGCGTGGAAAGCTGTAAATTCAAATTATGATTGAGTTGTTATGTGCTCAAATAAATGCATTTTAGAAATCTATCAATATTAATTATTTTATTTTATAGAATTATTTTTATTCAATTTATGTATTAGGGAATATATTTCAAATCAATAAATATTATGCATTTTATTA
>JBBYHM010000020.1:2369619-2384837 GCA_038381775.1 Adansonia rubrostipa | reverse complement strand
CTTAAACAAATAATAAAATTTCTATTAATTATGATTATCTTATAACTTATTAAAAAAATTATATATTTTAATTATCAGGGATATACTTATGATAATCTAATAACATTCTCTTACCGTTATACATAGTATTTATTTAAAATAAAGTTAGTATTTTTATTTTATAAGTATAATCCATTTTCATGTAATTTAGAATGAAGTACAAAATAGGTTGCTAATAATGATATGTGCATTTTTATCATAATGATTTATAATTTTATATGTTATGTTATAATAGTATCTTATAATGTATTTTAGATCAAATTGTATAATCTTTTATTGTTATACATTATATTTTTTTGATAAATGTGTTGTTTTTATTTTTATATATAATCTCTTAAGTCTTGATTTTCTAAAAGTAAATAAAGTAGGTCATTGCCTCATTGGTATGGGTATTGATTTGTATACTCCGCTACAACAATACACTTACAAATATGTAAATGGATTGAGATAACAATTTTAGGTGTAAAAAGGTACTCAATTTAAGTAAAACGGATATTTGAATTTGAAAATTTATCATATTATGCTAGAATCAAAAAAACAAAAATCAAGTTAAATAGATACTTAAAAAAATAACAATATCTATATTTATCTTTTTAATATTATTCCTTACGTATTTTTTATATTTTAATAGAATTCTAATTAAATCTAACTCAATCAGATAATTTGTTTAAATTTGACATTATTTGATTCTAAAACTATAAAATTGAACACAAATAACCTTTGCAAAACCCAAATGACCTGAACCCGAAAATAATCCAAAAATTATAAGACCCAAATCAGCCCAACCTAAAATGACCCAACCTAAAACCAACCTAACACGTCCAATTGACAAGCCTATCCAGCAAGTATGACAAATATGCCAAAGAAAATATATATCATACCAAAAGTTTAGCATTAGTCAACCCAACATAATAATCCAAAAGTGTACACACACATACAAGCATATTATATATATATATATATATATATATAATATTATAATAATAATGATTCGAGAATCTTACGTATGTGATCCAATGGCCTGTAGATATGGATGTTCAAATGTTTTATCCTGTAAAACGAAAAGGCTCAAGTTAGGAGAAATCAGCAATAAGAAGCGGCAGTCATGATAAAGGCACAAACTAAACGCCCTTAGATTCAATAAGAGGAAAAACCAACCAGTCAAGATCACTCCATTAGTCACACAAAGCCCTATTAATCTTGATCCTTGAGTTTTAAATTGGCATATTATCCTATCCCCTTTAACATTTGTTATCGTATATTCCTTAAAACGATATCTGGATACTTCCTCATCCAACTCAAATTACTAGTTTTCTACTTTTTTATATAGCTCAATCGAGTATATTGCCTAAACCATTAGAATTATAAGCACTAGCAAGAGGCAAGCAAAGACCATTAGTTTCGGCATCAAAAGTACCTCATTCAAAATACATACCATCATGTTTATTGGGATCTTATAGGTTAGAGCCACAGGTCTGTACAGACTGTCATGATCAGTCCTAGATTAATTATATCTCCATGGCACAAAGTAAAAACTAGAAATGAAAACTAAGCATCACTGCAATGACAACTGATAAAATTAAACTAAAGAATCCTAGCTAGAAAGTGTAGCAAGAAAAAGTTCCCGTGCAGTCTCATTTTCACATGTTCACAGGCACACTCCAATGCACAGATGCTCACACAGAGACAGTGAAAGAAAAAAAAAAAATCAAATAGCATCAGACTGTATAATTACACACTTGAAGCACATGATCTATCCGCCCTTCTTCACTTCCGGTTAACCTCTCAATCATTAGAGAACCGTATGACCTCTCTTCTTTTTTCTCCATGTTCTCTGGTTCTGCAGTGACAAAAATAAATAAATAAATAACGAAAGAAGGCTGGATATGGTTTTGTTGGAGGTACAAAAGTAACATGTACTCCATTCCATGTTTGTGCATATAAAAAAGAAATTAAAACAAAAACTGATGCAAAAAGCGGTAGAAACTCCTGATTTACCTTCTAGGTTGTCAGTGTTTCTCGATTGGCAAACTGTGAGCACTTTAGCCTGTTCAAAAAGCATATAGTCTAGACGTTTATAAGATCAGCAACTAACCAAATATAAGTTAGTAATGTGAACGCCAAATTACGGTCGGTGAGACTCAAGTTTGGCAGATACATTAATTGTACTATAAAAAAATAATGCAACAAATCACCATGTTTTTGTATTATAGCGTATTCAAGGTAACTTAGAACTCAAATGAAACCAATATACACACCAATATATCTGCATAGAGTTAGCAACTTCAATATGGCCAGATACCAAGCACTTAACATGCAAATCCGACGTACTTGCTTTTGGATTACTAAGATTGATGATCCAAGCATTTCAAGTCATTCAAATATATACGTATATAGATGGATGAAATCGATTATGTTTTCAAGGTTCAAATGTTCATTAACTATTGATGAAAAGTTTTGAATCAATTTCCACAACATAAGTAGCCAGAGATTTGGAGCTTGAACCAAACAGGGACCAAAAACTTCATCATAAACTGGTTAGCTGCAGCATGAAAATGTTAACACATACATTTCTTCTAGCTTGCGGGCTGGGGGTAAGAGGAAATGCAAAGAAAAGAAAAGAGAAACAAATAAACAAACACAATAATTCATTTAAGTAGAAATTAGGCCGAAACAAAGTTAAATTTCTGCTAAATATTACGATTATATCATCCCAAAAGCAATAAACAATAAGAAAATGATAATGACTTTAAGGCAAACTGACACTCAGAAAAAATAAAATGGATTTCAACCATCGATACTATGCACACATACATGTGTAATTCACAAGAATAACCATGGAATTGGCACTTAGAATCTGGAACTGAGGAAATTTTGAGTTGTTCATTTTTCATAGAAGTCAAAGCAATGGAACCAAACAAAGTTTGAACATGTAATAAAGAATGAGATATTGGAAAGTGTAATAACCCACCCTTACAGAGCTGAGATGATCCATTACTGCTTGAGAACGAGTAGCTAAATCTTCAGTAAATTCCTAAACATATCACACGAGCATATCAAAAATTGAAAAGGAATTAAAGCTAAAGAGAGGTTGGGTACCAGTGACAGAGAATAAAAGGTTAAAGATACACCAAAGAGAGGGTGACTATGAGAAAGTGGGAAAACATTAACTTATGTCATTCATTTACCAAAGGCCTTACTTGAAATCCAATATGCAGTCTTTTTCCACCTTTGTGATAAGGGATAATTACAGGACGTTTTGTGATATATTCTTTACAAACAAGTGGTTCTATTCTGCATAAAAATACCAAACAGTCAGTCAAGTTTAGGACAAAATACAGCGACAAATTAAAGATAAAAAATGGACCATGTCCGGAATGAAAAAGGGATGTCAAGGGGAAAAGACAAACTTTCAATTTTTTTCTCCTTTCTCTTTTTTTTTTTTGGGGGGGGGGGGGTGGGGAGGGGGAGAGGAAGTTGTTTTGGAGAGTATATCGCCAAGTTAAGGATACAAAAGATACATAAAAACACACTCACTCACAAATATAGTATTTGTGTGTGTGTGTGTATGTCAGAAAAATCAAACTCATAAAGCTAGAATGAGTCATTCCTCACCCCACGCGTTCACCCTTCTCTTCTAAAAATTACAGGACAATGATTTTATTCTTGTCTACATCAAGTGTAGCAATGCTGCCAATTTAGATGATCTAATAAAAAAGCTCATACCAAGCCCTGGATGAACCATTCACTCAGGAATTTGACATTCTCTGCTCCAATAGAGAATAAAAAATCGCACAAAAGGCTAGACGTAGCACCAACCTATATGCTACAGGATCAAATGGGTGGAAGATGTTGAACATTTGCCAACAAGCTGGCATTTCTTCACAAATGTTTTCCTCATCCCAATAATCTTGCCCTTTGCCTGCAATACAAAGAGAAACAGTTAGTAGTTCAAACATAAGATAAAGTACAAAAAAGGAAAAAAAAACGTTCAGAGAGAGGAGAATATCTGGAAAAATAAGGTGGGAAACACAATGTTAGAACATGAAGATTTGACTCAATCAAAAAATACGAGGGAAGTGTAAAAAGGAAGTTAAAAATATACTAGCTAATAGCGTCTCTACATAAGAGAAATAAAATAGTGGCACACTATTTTACCATTGTTTTTGATCATAAGAGTAAAAAAATACAGCATAGTCTTGGAATAATAAATTGAAATAAGCAACAAAATAAAAAGTGAGATGAGATCATTTATCAAAAGAACCATGCATAGCGTAAAGTTAAATAGCAACAACGAAATTAAAGTTGAACCATTGTCATAACTTTCTCTGACTCCATAACAAATGTGAAAACTGCATTTTTCACTAGCCATTGAAATCCATCAATCAAAAATAATAATGATAAAAACTAAATCTGTTCAAAGTAGAAACAAAAATATTAGAAGTACGCTTAAAAGATTTATGTGCATCAATATAAAGCACATAAAAAAAAATCTAAGATTTAAGCTTTACCAACTCCAATACGGACATTGCGAAGGGCAAGGAACACTCCCAGAGGTGATCCCACTGCAAAGAATGTGTCAACCTGATATTATAACAGTTGGACTGAATCAGGAACAAATTTTTCACAAAATTTTAAATGTCATTCATATAAGATTATAACGTATCCCCTTTTTTCTTTTTCTATGAAGGACTGCGTGTGTTTGTATGTTTGTGTGTGTGTATGTGTCTTTATTGCTGCTAAAATACCATACGAAATGTAATCTATCTTAAAGAGAATCTATTCTTTCACAAGAAGACAAGAAAACTTGTCACTGAAAGAAAAACAGTTACTATTCTTTTCATCATACCTTGAATTCAAGCTTTGTGTATCTGATATAAGGGGTATAGCTCTTTGGTGCATCATCTAACTTAAGTGGCAGCTTTTGATCAAACTTCTGCAATGGAGGTGGCTTTTGCATAAGCATCTCTTTATTTTCTGTTATATAAGACATTAATACTCACATAAGAATTTCTTCCATAAGAATGAACCAAATGATAATGTCAAGCATAGAAATCTCCTTCCATTTAAAACAAAATAATAGAGGTTTTCCTTAAACAACATACCATTAGCATCCTCACCTCTATGTGATTCCAGTTCTACGATTTTTGCCTTTAGGAAAGCAATCTGAAGCAGGGAAACTTTCATTTAACACATTGAAACCCAAGAAAGCCAGACAAAAACATATACTGGTGGTTGCATATGCATGTGTATACGGTACACAGAAACAAAGATGTACTACCAGTATGCAAAGGTATGTGGAATTTTTGTGCTTATATTATATGTGTATCGAAATTCCCACCTCTTCCCTAAGCATTGTGATTGCTTTAGCTTTATCTCGGGCTTCTTCAATCTCTTCCTCTGTCACTTTCTCCAGACGACCAGCTGCATCTGCAGCTTTACTCAATCCACCCTCCTCCAGCCAAGGGGTTTCACTAAAATCGTTAAGTAATTGATGCACATCCTCCTTGCAGCTTTTCTGAATAGAGTCCTCAGCAGCCACATTAATTTCATCTTTTACTAAGGATTTGTGTTCAACATGTCCTTCAATCACCAATGCATTTGGTTGCGAAACCATCGTGTCTTCACCAATGCAATCTACTGTGTCCATGCTCATACTGAAGTTTTTCTCCTCTAGATTAGCCAAAGAACAGCGATTAGAAGATTGGTTATTTGTATGAGGGGAACATCCTACATCTTTTGGGTGTTTCTCATATGCCCACTCCATTGGAAATGGGGAGGAGAGATTCTCTTGATGGCATAGGATGTCATAGGAGAGGACGCTTCCCAAAGAATGTCCATAGACGGAAACCTAAACAGAATTGATGTCATAATTACAAAATATTAAATGCAAACAAGATAATAATAGTTACATAACTTAATGAAAGACAGACAAGAAATACTCCCTCAACGAGACACATACCTTTCCATCATAACCTGGATTCCGTTTAAGAAACTTTAAATACAGCCTATTTAGTTGGTTTGAAACCTGAAGGACAAAGGATTACGTATTAATTTGGTTTCAAAAATTAAATATTTCTGCTGCAATAACTGTATTTTATGGAAGAATCTACTAAAGCTGCAAAAAGGTAATTCATATTCAAGCAGAAAATAAACCTATAGAAATCATAAGAAATGTGACGTAGCTTAAAACTTTAAATAACTTGATACAAAAATATTCACCGTAGAAACCATTAGCATTATCATTAATAATGCAACATATATTAACTTCTAGGAAACTAATGCATATTTCTCACACCCCAATGTGGAAGAGCCTCCCAAACGTCCTTCCAGTGCATCAATTATTTGCTCTAAAAGTAGATCCTATTAACTAATCCTTAATGTTAGCCTGAACCTATACCAACTTCCTATATTTTTCCACCATAATAATGAACTAAATAATTTCCTGAAAATTTAATGTAGATTTCTTACATCTGGATGCATAAAATCTCCTTCATCTCTCCTTAGAGATCATTGCTAAAATCGGAAATTTTACAATATATTTCCTTCTTTTACATCCAATATGATCAACCGACAATCTTGCACTTTTTCTCATCCAAGAAGCCTTGAAATATGTTGATACACAAGAAACATCTAATCAGTAGAAAAATTTCTCAAACTTAACCACTAAATAAGTTGAATAATATCTAAGCAGTACATATTACAATAAGCATTATCATCTACATAATCACTAGAAATGATGCATTCGAAATACACAGTTCCAGATATGATAGAGAACTTTGCAGGAAGTGAGAACAATTGATGACCTTGAATGGAACCGTACAGCCCAATCCATGGTGGGTCGCATAACTCAACCACCTAACTACCATTTATATTTCTTCTATCTCCAGTAACTTTAACAGAAACTTGCACGCAGCATATATTAGTCAATTGTGTTTTTAGGTCCCACATGAAAACCATACAAGTTTGCACAAAAGTTTGCGTTACATCAAAACTACGTATCAAAGGCTTCAATGGTGCGCAACATTCATCAGCCACCACTGTCACCGAAATAACATAAACTGGATGGTCATCTTCACACCAATATCACGCACAACCACAACAATTCATCTGATGCCAGTTTCTAAAGCATTGTCAAAATGTGGCCAGCTCATGACACTGAAACAAAAATATTTCCCCATCATCCATGCCCTCACTTTTCTCAGGAAACTCTTTTTTCACTTGTACAGTAAGGAACCTGATGCTTTTTTTCTTGCATTTCATTTGGCAGAAACGGCTTTCTCGCACAAAAGGCTAATGCAGTTAAATTGCATCGCTTGGCATTATTATAGAAAAAAATCACTTAGAATATAAAATCGAAATTCATATTGAAGGAACGATGTAATACTTTTTTCCAGAAGTAAGACTAGAATTCCCGACTCACCAACTACATGCGTGAAAATGGAGAGGGAAAAGAACAATAGGAAGGCAGTTTCTGTTTTCTTAAAAGTAAAAAGTAGTTCTTTAAAGGTATGTTTTATTTTTGAAGGGAATTGGCTTTTCTTTTAAGAGTATGTAAGGTGGCTCCAATCCTAATAAGTAGGAATGGAAGTGACATATTTTATTAAATTTTTATGTACTTTTGCAACTGAGTTGGTATCGCTTAACCTGTTACACCAAACTCAGTCACTCGCACTATATATGCTAAAATTTTACACACTAAATATGCAAGTGAAACAATATTTTGAAAAAAAAAAAAAAATTCTGGTATAAAAAAAAAATGTAAAAAGAAAATAAAAGTAAAAAGAAAATAAAAGAATGGGTAGTTCTCTTGTATTTTAGAAGAAAATATTTTGTAAGAAAATATTATAAAAAAATTGAAAGACAGTTTCCCCTGTTTTTTTTTTAATAACTAAGTTGATGTCACTTGACTCGTGACACCACACTCAATCGAAGACTTTATAAATAGCATAGATTAGTATACATAGAGTACTTTCTAAAAGGGAATGCAGATAATAGTATCTAAAATAATATTCAGTTCTTAACAAAATTAGACTTATCTTATTTGGATATTAAAATGTCAATAAAATACTGTTTAGGTGAAAAACATTACAACCCGTATTATTGCTTTTCAAGAAAAATTCTACAACAGTAGCTCAGACTTTGTCCTATAAATCTTTAGATTAAAGTACATCTCCCAGTTTCAAGGACTATATTTACGTGAAATTGAAATTTAATTTCCTTCTTAGCAGTTCAGTGCCGGATAACTGAAGGTGAAGTACTAGATATCTAAGAGGAAAGTCCTTCAAAAGTTGCAAGAGCCCATTCCGCTATGAGACTGATCACTAATTATACCAAGCTCTAAATCACTTCAGTTTATCACTTGACCTAAGCTAAAGTAACAATCTAGCAATGAGTTGAATCTAAAATTGCAGAAATTGTTAATAAATTTTTCTGCAATTCCTCCAATATTTAGAGCTATAAGCAATGATTCCAAGAACACAAACTAATAGAAGCAGCTTCGAATAACCATGAAGACTGCAAATATTAAAAATGAAAGAAAGAATAAAATGTATAATAGCAAATTGAATACCGAGTTGATAATGCTCTGACAGTATATGGGACTCATGTAGTATAACACATCATGAACAGTAGCACTCAGCATAACACGCAAACCCCGCACCCCATCCAGTGTGATTTTCTCAACTGCAGCTTCACCACTGAGCTTCAAGCCTTTTCTCCACTGAAACATGAAACTACGTGAGTTATCATGTAAAAGAGAACATCAAGAAACAGAAGGAAGGAATAAAAATTGCATTAAAGATTTAAAAGTATAAAAGAGAAGAAAATGGGTAAGAAGAGAATAAAAACCAGAAAAATAAGCTCATAACCGATACCATGAAAGAGTTCATAACACATATATCTGTTCTGACAATTATGTATATCCAGCCCCGCAATATTCTCTAATTACAGCAGAAAATACCATCCAAACATGTCTAAATATATAGTAATCAAATTATACAGAATTCTCATTACTTTTTCTTAAGAAAAACTACATTCCACATGACGTTTCCTAACATTCATTGCTTTCACCAAACATTAGTTTGAAATTTTCTGCCTCTCAATCTGTTCAGACAATTATCCTATGGCAGAAAAAATGAATGTGCATGAGCTCAAAAAGTAGTTATCAAGCAAGGGTTAAATAATAACAATGACGATGATGGTGATGGTGATGATGATGATGATGATAATAACCCTCTAAAGTTCAAGCCATGCATCCTTTACAATGCTATTTAACAAAATTCACTAGAAACTGGTGCAGTTCAGCAAGTTCCAAGGGAGGGTAATGCTTGTACAAAATACATAGCCATTATGGCCCAGGATGTGGAACAAAGTAGTTTTCTCTAAAATCATCCACCTCCATGGCTGCCACATTTGATTCAAGACAATAAAAGCAGTTTGGCACGTGTGTGCATTTACCAACAAAAAATTTAACTCATGTTCTTTCACCTTCAACTATCTTAAAAGGATGAAGCCTTAGGTGAAGATAAACAAATGAAGACAATTACAAATTGTTAGAAGACTGTAATTACTGCCGAGACTTTAGGAGAATAAGCTGTAGATAAGAATTAGCTGTACAAGATATAGACTAACTGTAAATTATGTGTAAATCCCTAAAATCATGGGAGGTAATTATTTATTTTTAAATTAGCAGATTTAGTGTCATAGTTAGAAGCTTATCAGAAAAGTTGTATAAATTGTCTCTAAGAGACGTTTTGAAATACATAGAAAAACTCAGAATTTTACCTCAAACTTTGACATGGTATCAGAGCTGCAAAAATTCTAGGATATATATTTTTTCTTTTCCGACCTTAATAGCCATTTCTCTTTACCTTTTTCTTTGGCATTAATTGCCATTATTTCCAAGCTCTACCTTGGACTTAAAAGCCTAAACCTTTTTCATCCTATCCTAACGGAAAATGGCTGAGACGAAGATACATTCAGAGGAAATAACACTCAATTCACCTGTGGGTGATCTACAAAACATTCAACTAGCATACAGATTTAATGGAAAAAAACTATCTCAAATGGTCCCAGTTTGTCCAAACCTATTTGAAAGGAAAAGGAAAATTAAGCCACCTGTTGGGAACAGGTCCAGAGAAAGACGGTCCGAAGTTTCTAGCACGGGATGAAGTATATTTTATAATGCTATCATGGGTGCAGAACTCAATGAATACCAACATAAGTGATACCTACATGTTCTTACCTACTGCCAAAGAAGTTTGGGATGCAATCAGACAAACATATTTGAAGGCTCGTGATGCAGCACAGATTTATGAGATAATAGCCAAAACCACTGCTATGAAACAAAGTACCAAATCTATAACTGAATATGCAAATTCTCTTTAGAACCTATGGCATGAGCTTCATCATTATCAATGCATCAAAACTAGATGCTCTGAAGATATTGCTATCTTAAAAATTGTATTGCTAAGGACCAATTCTATGATTTTCTAGCGGGGCTGAATAATAAGTTTGATCAAGTGAAGGTCCAAATTCTTCGCAAAGAAGAGATCCCATCCCTTAAAGAGACCATTTCTCTAATTACGGCTGAGTAAAATCGTAGGGGAGTGATGCTAGAAAGCCTAATAGGAGAAAGATCAGCCATGATGACAGAGGTTGAAACTCAATTAATGAAAAAAGTGGAAAGGCAGACTTGTCAAGATCCAAGCCTTAAGGAAAGGTTAACAAAGACACTCTATAGTGCACTTACTCCAAGAAGCCTTGACATACTAGAGAAAAGGGCTGGAAATTGAATGGTAAGCCTACTATCGCAAGCCAAGAATAAGGATAAAAGGAGGACAGAAAAAAGGTCAAAGCCAGGTTCACTTGACAAATTCTGAAATATCTCTAGAACAAAAAGAATTCAGTAAAGAAGAGATTGAAAAACTCAGAGAACTGTTAGGGTCCTTGAGCAAGTCCAAAGCGGGCGGCACATGTTCCCTAGCACTCATAAGTAAACCTATTCTTTCTTACGGACTAAGTGCCTCAGATAAAGTCATCACAGACTCCTGGATCATTGATTCGGAAGCCACAGATCACATTACCAATTCCTCTTTAAAATTTTGAATTAAACTTGTCCTAGTAATAGGAAGATTCTTGAAGCTGATGGGTCCATCACTACCGCTGCGAGTCTAGGGGACATCCAAATTAAACCTCAAATTACTCTTAAGAACGTGCTCCATGTTCATATGCTTTCTACCATGTTCATAAGCTTTCTATTCAGAAAATCACTAATGACGTTGCTTTTTACCTAACTCATTCTGTACTTCAAGACTAGAACACTAGGAAGATGATTGGAGTTGCTAAGGAAATGGCTGGACTTTGCTACCTTTAAACAACAAATCAATCAAAAAGTGTCGAGGATAGCCAATCTCTTTCTCTTTTGTCTAGTTACAAAAAAGATGTTTGGCTCCATCATTACTGATATGGGCACCCTTCTTCTGAAGCCTTGAAACTATGTTTCCTACCTTGTTTGAAGGATTAGATATTAAGGACTTCCATTGTGATGTGTGTGAGTACGCAAAACAAAAACGTATGTCCTTTCCTACTAGCAATAAAAAATGTTCAAAGCCTTTTTATTTAATCCACACTGACATATAGGGTCCGTCTACTATTTCTAGCATGATTGGTTCAAGGTCATTTGTCTAATTTATTGATGATTGCATTAGGGTAACTTGGATCTACTTAAACACAAATTTGATGTGAGTTCTATCTTCCCTAAATTTCTTAACATGATCCAAACCCAGTTTTTTAAAGCGAAGAGAGTTAGATCTGATAATGCCAGAGATTATTTTAATCAGATTCTAACACCTTACTTTGAACACGAGGGCATAATTCATGAATCGTCTTGTGTCAATACCCCTCAATGGAATGGGATTGCTAAGAGAAAGAATGGCCCTTTGTTAGCTACCACATGAGCCCTTTTGTTTCAACAAAATGTTCCTAAGACTTTATGAGGAGAAGCTATCCTAACAGCCAGTCATCTCATAAATAGACTACCTTCTAAGTTTTTAACTTCTAAATCACCAATGAGAGTCCTTTCCCAATTCTATCTAGATCTTAGTACTTCTAACAGCCTCTCCCCACGGGTATTTGGTTGTACTTCTTTTGTTCATGTGCATAGTAACAATAGGGGAAGTTAGATTCTAGAGCCCTAAAGTGCATATTAATTGGGTACTCCTAAAAAGGGTACAAATGCTACCATCCACCTACCAAGAAGTTTTTTTTATCACTGCTAATGTTACATTTGAAAAAGAAAAACCTTATTTTACCCAACCTTACCTTCAGGGGGAAGATTCATTGGGAGATAAGGACAAAGACTATTTTTTACTACTATACCTACCCTTAATTGACCACAAGCTGAACCTCAAATCTAGTCTCAATTAACTACTAGAAACCAACACCAGTCACTACCACAGCTGAATCTCAAAACCATATTGAGTCACTACCTTTGTCCCTAAAAAACCCCCTATTTATGACACTTAGAGATATGAGCAGGTGTATTCAAGAGGCAAAGCTTTAGTTTTTGTGTTGGAGATTCTGCTTCTAATTCTGGAAATGGGGTAACAACATCTAAACCCACTTCTCAAATTGAAATATACTATCTGAGGATGAAAAATGCTAACCTAGACTTACCTATTGCAATTAGGAAAAAAATCTAGAGAATGCACTAAGCATCCCTTATATCCGCTACCCATTTTGCATCCTTTGACAGATTTTCACAAACCCATAAAACCTTTCTCATGAGTTTAAACAATATCTTTGTTCCTAAGACTATTTGAGGCGTTGTCTCAAGAAGTATGGACGAAAGCTAATGGAGAGGAAATGGATGCATTGGAGAAAAAAACAAAACCTCGAAGATCACGAAATTACCAAAGGTAAAGAAAGTTAGCGGGTTGCAAATGGGTCTTTTCTGTGAAATATAGAGCTAATGGAAAACTTAAAAGATACAAGGCCGAGTTGGTGGCCAATGGTTACACTCAAACCTATAGGGTAGATTACCAAGAGACCTTTGCCCTGGTGGCAAAAATGAATACGATAAGGATCCTACTGTCATTCGCAGCAAACTTTAACTAGGATCTACAGCAATATGATGTAAAAAATCCATTCCTACATGGTGATTGGGAGGAAGAAATATACATGGAGATTCGACCAAGGTTTGACGAAAATCTGGGAGTTAATAAGGTCTACAAATTACAAAAAGCATTCTATGGTCTTAAACAATCCCCAAGACCTTGGTTTGGGAGATTTGCTAACTTAATGCTTGCTGTTGGGTATAGACAGAGTCAGGAAGGCCATACTCTGTTTGTAAAACACTCGAAGACAAGGGTAGTGACAACCTTACTAGTGTATGTTGATGATATAATTGTGACCGAGAATGAAGCAAATGAAAAGAACCTTCTAAAGCAGTGTCTAACCAAGGAGTTTGAAATAAAACTAAGAAGACTGAAATACTTCCTAGGAATTGAGGTGGCTCACTCAAAGCAAGGTATTTTTATATCTCAGCAAAAGAATGTTACTAAACTTTTGAAAGAAACAGTAAAATTGGCTTGTAAACCTTCAAATACACTTATTGATTCAAATCATAAGCTTGGAAAAGCACCAAAGGATCCTACGGTTAATAGAGAAATGTACCAGAGGTTAGTTGGCAAGCTGATTTATCTCTCGCACACAAGACCGAACTTAGCTTTTGTTGCAAGTGTAGTTAGTCAATTTATGCATAATCCAAAGGAGGTGCAATTACAAGCAGTCTACAGAATCCTACACTATTTGAAAGTTAATGCTAGAAAAGCAAGTCTGTTTTGGAGAAATACTGGTGTGCTACTTGAGGCCCATACAGACACTGACTATGCAAGGTATTGAACTGTCCATGGGGGCAATCTGCTTTCATGGGGAAGCAAGAAACTAAACGTGGTGGCCAGGTCAAGTGATGAAGCAGAATTTAGAGCAATGGCACAAGGTATATGTGATATTCTATGGCTAACAATACTACTTAAAGACTTATAGGTTGAAGACAAAGGACCTATAAGGCTTTATTGTGACAATAAATCAGCAATAAATATTGCACACAACCCAGTGAAACATGACAGAACCAAACATAGAGGTAGATAGACATTTTATAAAAGAAAAGCTAGACAGCGATTTAATCTGCACAGCTTATGTGTCTACCAAGGATCAACTAGCAGATGTGTTCACTAAGGGTTTAAACAGAACAAGCTTTCAGAAGAACATTTCCAAGCTGGGAATGGAAGACACCTATTCTCCAGCTTGAGGTGGAGTGTTAGAACACCGTAATTACTGCCTAGACTTTAGGAGAATGAGTTGAAGATAAGAATTAGCAATAGAAGATATACGCTAGCTGTCAATTATGTGTAAATCCCTAAAATCATAAGAGGTAGTTATTTATTTTTAAATTAGTAGATTTAGTTTCTATTGAATAATATGATCTAATCCCTATTTTTTACTGATTTTGTTCTCTAATTTAGTGATTTAGTGATTTTCAGTGGCAAGGAACATACACGTATCACTGATCTCTGGAAGCATTGAATTCCATAACCACGACATCACCATGGAGTCTTCTTCATCCCATGCCTCGAATTTAGGATCTCCTTTTGGAGGACCCATGCCCATCAAATGACTTAATTTCCCTCGACCCTTCAAGAATGTACGAACCAGCTGTGACCACTTCAAATAACTCTTCTCAATCAATCGATAAGCTGGTTGAATATTTTGCAAATCTCCTGTGGTAGTGATTGAAACAGTTGTGTTCTCTGTCACGGCAGTCTCTAAAGTGGGACTGGTTGTGGTAGAATCTGACATGATTGCTTACAATGAATGAAAGGAAGGCAAGAGAAAAAAAGGACTTGAGAATTGGATTGAACAGAAGAGAATAAATTCTGCCAGGAAGGGATGAACAGGGATGAAAAAAAATCTCCAAGACATGATGATGTAGATCTCAAATTTCTCAGGAACGAGCCAAAACAGGCTCTGATACCATGTCCAAAATTGACTTTTACTGAAATTAGAATCAGCAGAATCAGTAGTACACTCATGATAAGTTACATAGGACCTATATATATATATACACATAATTCTTAACACTATATACACTACAAAGAAAGATAACTGACAGATAA
>JBBYHM010000020.1:2349485-2365726 GCA_038381775.1 Adansonia rubrostipa | reverse complement strand
GATTCAAACAGCATTCTAAAACTCCAAAATACAGTGCAACATCAATGTGAAAACATATAGAAACATATCGAAGAATGAATGCAGGATACTGCCCCAACTATATCCAGTGATGTAATTTCATACACAGTCAAATATATTTTTGAACAGAAAGAACAATGATAATTGTGCTCATTCAACAACACACAAGCACACGAACAATGAGCAAGCATTCCAACACCCCAATAAATACCAAAAAAAATGGAAAGAAAAGGTCGCATATGCAAAGGAAATAAAAAGGTTCTTCATCCACATTGCTATTATCACCAAAAATAGGCTTAAAACCAGAGAAAGAAGAAAGATGTTACAAATGCGAATGACTACATAATTACACAAGAAAAGTAGTAGGAAAGGCAAACTTCAATTTTCTATAATTGAGTACAGTACTAAGCTAGAGGCTAAACTTGATTACAACCAACCAATAAACAAGCAGTAACGTCAAATGCCTTCAGAGAATAAATGAAGCCCAGGTTCTCAAAAAATCATAAAATTCTAGCACAAAAAGATTATTAAGAAAGACTGATGGCTATGCAAAAAATCCTCATCTTGCTAGATAAAAGATTTGCACATAAGGATAATGCATTTTTTGCTCCAAAGTATCACATGCAAAGATCTGATTAGCTGGGAATGGCAGAAACTTGAATAAGAATGAGATACCTCATGGAGCCCTCCCTTAACAGGGACACCAACCCTCTCTTCTTCAAACGCATATAGTTGGGCTGACTGAGAACCCTTGGAAGAAGAAGAATCCTCTCCCATGTCCAACTTCTTGTTGGAACTACTTCGTCCTCTTGGGCCTTCACAGCATTCAGCATATTCTTTCCACCAGCTTGATAATAGCTCTTCTTCTCTCTGTAAACATATATTCAACAAACTACTGGATAAGAGAAAGAGAAAGAAATCTACCACCTAACAACTCAAGTACAACAGGTCTGTTTCACAAAATATATATATATATATATATATGATAAGAAGCTAATGCTAAGACACCAACAATTTTTCAGGGACTCGCTAGATTGAACAGGCTAAAAAAAGGTTGGATATGATAGGACAAACCGACAAAAGAATTTTTTTTTTTTTTCCTGCATGGTATAATATCAAAAGCAGGATTTGACAAAACCATACTGTCTTTATCATACATCTGGGATTAGTTGTTGAAATAGAAGATTGGAGAAAAGAAATGGAAGAGATGATTATTTCAAGGTTCCCATTCCAATTCTTCACCCAAGCAGATTATTTTAATCCCATCCCCCCTGTGATTGCCTAAGCCAGTTGATGGGACAATTACTTCAAGAATAGAAAAAATGATTCAATCATCTTCACTAAATAGTTCCAATTTCAGACACAATAAGAAGGTATTCTTCGATTCCTTATTCAACCTAAGCTACTCGAGTATTTTAATTGATACTTATGGCCCGTGAAAAAGGAGATTGAGCAGAATAAAATTCCAAAAATGATTCAAGAGTCAGAAAGAGGACTAGATACGAAGATTAATATGGAACAGAAAGGTTAATCATGCAACAAAAATGTAAGTTCAAAAAAGGGGAACCTGCAAGAAAGATGCCTCTATTGCAAGAGAATCCCTCATCCCAAAACGAAAATAGTCACTCTTTCCCACTATCTCAGTTCGAGGAATTGAGGCAGCTAGCTCTGTAGAAAACAAAAGAAAAGTCATCAAAACTTAAATCAAACCCCTCTTTCCCACAAAAAAAAAAGCCTCTCCGGGGGTTTGCTATGTCAACTTCAAAATTCAAGACACAAGGATACAATTTAAAGGAACATAAAATTTTGATACTTTACACTGGTGAAAGACTTGCAAGTGAAAGTAATGAAAGATACTATGTGTTTTAAATAAATGATGCAAATGTTAAACACCATTCCAGAAAATGAATATCCTCTCTATTAAATTTTTGCAAATAATACAAAGCATGGCATCTTAAGCCCAGAAAAAAAAAATGTCTTATAACCCGAAAAAGGAATTCCTACTTGAGAGGGAAATCAAGAGCAAATCTCATTGCATGGAAAAGCCAGATAGCAACATTGAAGCTGGAACTCTGAACACTAATGTACCAGCAGCCCACACACCACTTCTTGTCTCTTTTCCTTTGCCCATACTAAGACATAGACCTCTCGTATCCATTCCACCTAATATGTTTTCTTGTCTATTAATAACTTTAAAAAATTTTAGAGCAACCAGTCCAAGCATATATCTGTATTTCACAGGCATCCTTTGTCCCATGCAAATCTTCAGCATTACTCACCCCTACTCAACCATGTTTGAAAACAGCTATAACATTCACTTCAGGGAGTTATTGCATCATAAACAGAACCCAGAATCACTCCTCCATCTAACCATGATCTTAATGTACCCATGACAGAACAGCGAAACTCTTTATCCCTCCAGAAATTACAGGGAAAGTCCAATTGTCTTCCAAGAAATTAAACTATATTAAGAGAAGTTAGACTCAATATTATATTTTGTCCAACACTGTTCGGAAGCCTTGCCAGCCGCAGACTTCCCCAACACCCTTCCCTAGTTCTCTCCAGTTTGTAAGCTTGAATCTTACTTGGAAAATCCATGTTATTAGTATTTTTAAAAAAAAAAAAAGGGGGGGGGGGAGGGGACCCAGAGACGGATAAGAAATTAATCGTCAATTCCTGAACCAACTATTCCCTCCTTGATAACTATGTCCATGGATTGTCAACAAGTTGATTAATCTAAATAGTCTATCACAAAGAAAAAGGAAAGACAATAGGACTAACAGAATGCATATTAAAATTGTGCAAAAAGCTAACACATAAAGCAATCGTTCCAGTCTTCCAGCCTGCCTAGAGTAGCAAAAACAGATCAAAACCATGGTCACAACTAATGGCTCTCCAATATCTCCACTTCTAACTTGATACTCCTTGGATTCCCAAAGTCAGCCACAGTTCTTAAATGCATATAGTTTCAAGATCGTTATAATACTTTGACAAAGAATGAAAATCTCTTCTATGTTTCCAATGCATCAAAATTTGTAGCTAAAAGGCCGCTCCAACAACACTACCAAAACATAATGGAAACTAAGAATCGTAGACCAAAACTAGACTTTGAAATTCAGCAGAAGCTAACCATTTTCAGCCAAAGGAACCTTGCAATAGTACCAGCGGACGTCACCCCCATCTGAAGGACTCCTGGTATGGGCAAGATACTTCTGACGACCCTTACAATGCTCTATCACATCCTCCAATCTTGCAATGTTAAATGGTGTGTTCTTCAACAAATCGGGTGACGTTTCCTCCACCCCACTCGCTTCCACAACCTTGGGGTTTGCTACCAAATCCGCCATCTAAATCAAAGCTTCAATCGGAATACCTGCGCTCTATCAAATCAACTACAAGTTTTCTTTAATTGAACTTCACTAATATAAAACAGAGGCAAACGGAAATTGGAATGAAGCTTTTTACCCTTTTTTTCTTCAAAAAATGGGCATTTTGCAAATTGATCTAATATGCAAAGAAGCGAAAACCCATGAAAGAACGTCAAATTTGACTAAAAAACCCATAATTTGAATTTCGAAAAAATTAAAAAGCAGGGTGTTCCCTTATTCTAAAAAGCCCCCAAAATCTAAAGGACGCAGATTCATAAATTTGACATTCTTAAATTAAAAATCAGGCCCAAATCAAAGTTGCATAAATAAAAATAAAACAATACCTTTTCGATATTGATATTTCCTTAAGAATTTGTCAATATTCTGCTGATATCAGACCATGCATCTTTCACCCGCCAGAGCAGTGGAGACTTTATCAGGGTTTTTTTAGTTTACCAAAAGCAAATGGCGTTTGATTCTTTTTTTTTTTTAACTTTCGCAGCAGTATAAGCTTTCAGAGCTTCTGCCTCGTTGGGTTTTGCCAATGAAAATAAATATATTGAAAATAGCGAAAGAAAATAATATAAGTAACCGAACTCTTTTTGTTGATAAAGAACAGTATTAGAATATTCCAAAATGTTGAAAGTTGAAGGATTGAATGGCGGCTGGGTTAATTGATTGTCTGGTAGAAGAACGAAAAATAAAATGGCGGTTGCAGCCTCTTTTTTAATCTACATCTTTCTTTTCTTTATTATTATTATTATTCTCTTTCTTTTTTTTTTTTTTCTTTTTCATGTGCATTTGTTTTTTTAGAGGTTTTTGAACTCTTCCTAAGAAAGGAACTTGGAATTGGAAATAAATAGAACTATCTCATAAATATAGCTGGCAATTGCGTGGCTCCACTGAGTTTTTTATTAAGTTATTTTGGATTATCATTGTCCGTGGATTGATGGTAGTCGAATTCAAGTTCTATCTAGACTTGGTAATGATGAAGATTATTGTTACATCTATCTAAATTAGATTTGATCATAAATATAGATTAAATAATTTGTCCAAGTCGATTGTTTTATAAGGACACTATCTAAGCCCTTACAAGCTCATCAATTTTATACAAGAAAAGAATTGATCTTTCTTAAGGAAAGATTATTTCTTCTTCAAATATTGAAGAGTTAAATGTAACCTTTTGGAAAACCTTTTTGTAATCAGTTTACCAATGCAATTCAATTATATCATCAAATATCTGCAAATAAAAATAAGCATGATGCGATAGCTACTCATGCTTCTTATTAGTTCCAGCAATTTTGGGTTAATGATATAAATTTAAAAAAACCAATTTTGTTCTAAATTCGTTGTGCTTTTAATAAAAACTCTAATCTAATAACCACAGTTAAAAAAAAAATGAGATATGTTCCGAAAGTCACTAAGAGTGGTGAATTTTCTTTAGATCACTCATTCACTTTCATATGCTTTATGTCATACCCAAAATACCCTACCTTAGGAATCACTTCTTGCAACTCATTTTTGATAAATCAAAATATGATACCACTAATACAAGATAACATGGTATCACAAGTCAAACGATTAATTACATGATTAGCATATAAGAACATTTCTATAAATATTTAAGTGATCAAAACAAATGGAGTTTTTACACATACCATGTTTAGTGAATTTATTTTCACAAAATAAGCACCCACTTGACATGCCAAGCATCCTTTGTACTTTAACCCATAATATCGATTGCTTTATTCACAAGTAAGAAAACATAACATGTATTAATATTTAAGCATTGCCAATGCCTCGTCTTGGCAATTCAATGGCTTTGATGCATTACTATCTCACTATTATAACTATTTTATAATTCCTTTGCAATGCCTTATATATTCCATGAGCTTCATCTAATTTGTGGTTTCATAATTATCAATCATACCATGAATATGAAGAAAAATCTTGTATCACTGCAATGTGGTGATAGTTTTGCATTATTAATCGTACGTCTCTATCTCTAATCTGATTGGCCCTAGGATATATTACCAATACTTTGGGTGCTAGACAAAGTTGGAACAAACAGCAAGTGTTGCAACAGTTGCACCTTTATACTGTGGCCAAAAATATGACAATCATTGTTCATCTTGTTGTAACCACGAAGGGTGGATAGTAGGCCAATTTTTGGTGTTTGGCAGCTACCAAAAGTTGTGCATAAAATAGCTTTATCGTGGGTAGTAGAAGCATTCAATGGCCACAAAACTTGTATCTGCCTAAGATACTAATGGCACGTTTAGTTCACTCGAATGTGATAGAGCTATAATAGAATAGCTATTCTGTGAGATTGGAATAGAGCTAGAATGGAATAACTATAGCAGATGTTTGGTTCAGTGGAATAGAACAACTTAGGATTCAAATCCTCTACAGAGGGGATTTGAATCTCCTAAAGCAATTTTGTATTCCATTCAAGGCGGAAACAACCATTTAGTTATGAAAGTGCTGAATGGCTATTCTAGGACTTTGTGAAATAAGGCTGGAATTGACTATTCCATAGAATAGGCATTCTGCGAAACAAATGGCTGTGTTACTATAATGCATCAAATTAGCCCATAATGGAGTGGCTATTACAACAAACCAAATGGGCTATAAGTATTAAAATCCCAGTCATTTCAAAATCTTTCTTAGTGGGAGTGTGATTCCTAAATGTTAAAAGATAATTCTAGTGAAATTAATTAATTGTTATTTAATGGGGATTGAAGTCCCTAAGAGTTAGGATAGGTTTCAAATTCTTCAAATTGGTTTGGGTCAATCTTTTTTTTTTTTTTAAGATAAGCATGTCTTAAAGAATTAAATTTGGTAACTCATTTTACTCAAATGTTTAGACAAAAAATGGTCTCCTAATTTTGTGTCTTAAAATATTTTTTTTTCAAAAACTAAGTTCCCTAAAATATTTATGAGAAACATGATACATGTTTTGTCCAAATTAAGACATCATTTTCTAGAGGCTAGATAATGTCCTAATTAATGCAAATTGAGACAAACAACTAGAAAGTTCAGTAATATCCAATTTAATAGAACTTTCTTAAAAGTTAAATTTAATTAAAAGTGTTTTAATTAAAGTACCGAATTTGCTAAATAATTTAATAAATCATCTTAAATGACTTGAAAAGATTTATGCAAATTGTATAAAAGATCAACAATTGATATTTACCATGGATATTTTATTTTATGCTTATAACATAGTTGTGGAAGCATGAGGACGATAATGAAGTAGACCTTAGTATAATTAAGTTATCGATAGATAAAATTTTCCTTCTTAGTATTTTTATAAATAAGGCATGCAAACCACCATGTTTCTATTCAGCTATTCCTGAGCCAATCACAAATTCTCACTTATGAGAAAAAAGGGAAACTAAAAAGTAAAAAATATATATATATTAATCTCTAAGAAAGTAAATTTCTTTCATTCCTTCCATCTTAAGTTAGACCATCTCCAACTCCTTCTTATTCTCACTTAAGTCTCTACCTTGCTCTGTAGCGCGGTGGAGCCTTAACGCCATTGGCTATGAAAGATAGGCTTATGAACCGAAGCTAATTCGATCTTTCTCTTTGAACAATGTGTTAGAATAGCAAACGAAAGTAATACAACCAAAAGTCAATAACTTGACCCGCAAAAACTCCAACCCAAAATCCTTTTTATTATGGCTGGCTGCTAGATTAAGGATTTAAGGATGATTTTTGGTTTATTCGATTAATGATAATTGGTGGGTGATAAGCAGCAGAGAATGATAGATGTTGATTATAGGTATAAACGTGTTTATAAGCAAGGTGGTGGTTGACACTTTCTAAATTTTTGTACAAGCTTAAGTTAAGTTCGAATCAGCGCAAAAGCCTTTTTCACTTTATATATTATTAAAACATTAAAAATATTATTTTTATGTTAATATTAATATATCTTTATAATTAAATTTAAATAAAAATATTATTTTATTATTAAATAGTAATTCAAGTCTAGCTAATTTGAATTTTTAAAAACCTTATCAAACGCTCAATTCATATGAATTGAGTTATCCAAATCAAATGAATAACCTGACTCGTTAGCATATTTGTTGATTTGGGTGGATGGGTAGGTTTTGTATGAAAAAAATGTCATTTAGATCCATTGCTTTCGTATAAAAATTAAGAACCCTAAGTAAATAAACAAAACTCCAAGAAATTTGGATAAAATTAGTTAAAAAAAATTGATTAAGAAGAAATTACTAGATAAAAATCGGCATTGGCATGATTGGATTCAAAAATAAAATGCCACTTTTAGATGTTCTATAAGATCCGCATAACATGCCATATGGCTAAAAAATCCACTCCATCATTTAAATATATATATATATATATTTATTTATTTTAGAACTTTATATTGTAATCAAAGTCATTGCTACGTCAGTTTGGTCAAGGTCAAATGCCATGTCAATCAACTTAATAGTGTATTTTTAACTTGTTATAGATTAGATTACATTTAAATAAGATTGCAAACTGTTCGTGAGCAATTTAATTTCTGTTTGATTATTAAGCTAGATAAATGATTTTGAATATAATTTTTAATGTTCATTTATTAAATAAATTGAGTTCAAATAGAATATGTTTAGTTTATTTATATACATGAATAAACTCATTTATATTTTATCTAGAGCCCATTTGTTAGTTTGTTTAAAGCTCATTTAAAGCTCATTTGTTGTCCGATATAATTTAATAATAATACTAATAGTAATATCTTATATTTTATATAATTTATTTATAATAATATTTTTATTTTATTATTTTATACCTAAAATTGAAAAAAAATGAAATGTTCATTTAATATTTGTAAGCAAATTCATTTAATTTAAATAAATCAAGCTCGAACAAACCTATTAATAAATCATCGGAGCTTAAACATAGTTTTAAAAGTTCTTAACAAACATGAATCGAACACGAATAGATTCAAAAATAAATAAATGAAAGCAAACATAGACTTGTTTGTTCTTGATTCACTTACATTTAAAGCTTCATAATTCAATTTATCGTAAGGACTAAATCCAAAATTTTATTCAAACATAGTGATTAATTGTATAATTTGACCTAAATAAATTAAACTAAACAAGTGAAAAATCTTGAAAAAAATTCAATAATCAAAATTTGTTCTTATGTTGTGATTTATAGCCCAAAAAAAGCCCTAAAATGTTGAAGATGATAGAATCCAAAATCCAAAATCATAATTAGGCCAAACGAAAAACATAAGTAAAAACAAAAAACAAAAAAAAAACTTATGAATTAGGAGAGATATTTTTCAGTTATAAATTGGTCTTAACACTATTTTTGGATAGCCAACAATAAAAGAAAAAATTAAAAAAAAAAGAAGGAAAAGACAAAAAGGGAATATATCTCTTATTTAGATAACTTTTTTTCTTCTCAATTTACTCCAAAATGAAGTTTATAAAAATTGAACATTTTAAGAGAAAATAAAGGATACCCAAGTCCCTCATTTTACCTTGGTATAAAAAAAAGCTTAAACCCTATACATATACCCAACAATAAAACACAATCTTTAGCACTTACATTTCCATCCATATCTAACTCTTTGATATTTCCCTTCATATTTTTTCCTCTCTTTTCAAACCTGAGATTTTTTTCATTTTCCATACATTTTGATGGTGGAGGAAAAGGTCATCGTAGCTTCAACCAATCTCGGCCCCTCTAAACATAAGCAAAAGCTTAAAAATGTCGAGCCTCACACCCTTCTCCTGTTGACATGTCCCTTAACTCTGCTGTAGACCCTGACACGATGTACTATGATGTAATGACATATGATTCATCCGAGGCTAAGTGACCTAGGCTTGTAGATGATAAAACTAATGGTTAGGGTAGTGAAAATGTTTTTACTTTTATTTTGGTTTTATTTTAGGGTTTTTAATGTACAATTTGTGGAATGGACTAATAGGTTGAATATTAATTCTAGGGTTTTGTTGTTATTAATTGCGATTTTGTTTTGGGTTAAGTGAAAATTTTTTGATTGATAAACAGGTTGTCAGGAAAATTGAAAAGGCTTAAGAATTATGAGTTTTAGTGGTAAAATTATGTATGTGCCTAATTGCAAGATATGTGACTTGAATCCTACATTGAAAGTATAGGATTTCCTTTTTGGGATTTATACTGACCTAGGTTTTACCACTTTAATAACTAACTTTCGGGGCATGGTTTTTTGAAGATTTATATCAAATTATGCTTTAGGTGAATGTGAAATTAGAAGATTAAGCCTCCATTTGGTTGTTATTTTTGCTAATATTTCTTTTTTATTATTTGCTTTTTGCTTGTTTGAAAATTTCTAAAAGCAGGGCAAATATTTTGAAAGACCATAGTTTAAAATGCAACAAACTTTCAATAATTTTCTTTTATCTACAAATAAAATTACGTAAATTTAGAAAAGTTCAAATTTAATTTTTATTATTTAAAATTTGATATTTTCTATTAATTTAAATGCCCTTTTAGCATTTTATCTAGAAAAAAAATAGACAAAGTGATAATCAATTAGAACTTGGATTATGACTATGTTATCTCTTCTGATTGTTTATTACTTTACATATTCTAACCATTGAAATTTTATGGTTCTTATTCTTAACATAACAGCTAGTGAGAATGGGTTTGAAGTTGATAAGTTGGATGAACCTGAGAAGAAAGAAGATGAGGCTTTGCAGCAAAATAAGGTTAACAAGCAAACAGAGGATGGTGATGCTCTATCTCAGCAGGCTCAAACAGTAGTAAAACTTGAGTAAGTTTAAGCAACAACTGAGGAAATTGAGCAACAATTTACAGATAATAATGAGATTTTTGATGCCGAGTTAGGTAAATTTGAGAGTTTTGAGGCAGAAAATGGTTAGGAACCTTTTAAAGAGGAGAATACACAACCTTTTGATAAAGTGCCTAGCAAGATGTTGAGGATGTTGAACTATTACTCTAAAAATGAAGGTTTCTAATGCTAAGGTAAGTTGGCTAATACTTTTAACTGTCTCTATGTAAATTGTTGAACTAGTATAAACTAACCCTATTGCTTTAATTACATCAACAAACAATAAAAATAACCTTTTGATGTTTAAATGAATTAATCACATACATGGTAACTCAGAAAGTGTAGTCTTTTTTTCCCCATTATTGTTCGTCCTCCTTTTTCCTCTATCTCTCTTTAATCTAAATTTCTCCATTAACTTACATCTTTTGATATTATCTTTTTACGTGTCTAGACTACCTTAAACGTGTTTTATGCATTATATTTTGTTAAATGTTTATGACCGCTACCTTTTTTCTTATACACACATTCCTAATCATATCTTGTCATCCAAGCAATACTTATACCATCTTTCATTAACATTATTATCTCATCATGCTCATTATTTACATATCTTAATAAAAAGCTTTACTTGAATTTGTTTGCAAAGTATGTTTTGTGATTTTATTTTGTGTATGCCTATTGCATGTAGGTTTTTTCATTGGCATGGTAAGGAATACTGTAAAAGTACCTATAATAAAACTTTAGGGCAAAAATTCAAATTACAAGGGATCGAGATGTTCCAACAAGGCTTGTAAATATAATAAAGACTTTGAGTAGTATAATAAAGGCTTAAAAGCTTATAAAAGCTATCATAGTAGAGCTTGTACGCTGTTTCTAAATTTTGTTTCCTTACGTGGCCCCTATGATTTTATTATTATCCTATTCTTGACCCTTCCCCCTCTACTGCTGAAATTTATTTCCTTCATATTAGCGCTAATGTTGTTGTAGTTTAAGATGCTTGAACCATTTTTTTTAATCTTGGTTAACTCTTAACTCTTATATTCTTGTCTTTAATTATTAATATATTTATTTTTGTGTTTAATTATTGGTAGTGCTAACATTCTTTAAGTCCTCTGTTTTGGAAGAAAATACATGATGGTGAGATTAGTCTGTTTAGATAAAAGTTCAGTATGTCAAATAAGTGATGATATTTGTTGCGTTTATTATTCCCTTACTTCTTATAAGTTAAATGAATATGCATTTCAACAAACTTATTTTTCAATTTACTCCTCTCTCATTTTTGTTTAAATTATTATGAGTTTCATGATTGTTGCCATTTTATTTGGTTATATGCTTTTCTTTTTGAACCAAGACGTAACCTAGCAGTCTAATTATTTTGTTTGTATAGCATGGGTAAGCATGATGTGGAGGCCCTCTTTGTACTCACACTTGTTTTTTAGTAAGTGAATGAAAGTTTTATTAGCTGACTTATTATTTTGCTGAATGAATAGATTCTTAGGCCATCACCTTTTTCTTATGGTTTCAATCAATAAGGCTATCAACCTTGGGGAACCACTGGTTTATTTTAATTGGTTTCTTAGGGCCAGTCTGTCTATACATAATCATATGATTATTAGCAATAAGGACCGTTTCCATCTTAAATTTTCATTATCAACCTCCTTATAGCGGTTATCCTTTTCGTTAAATGGCTACAAGAAGCAATTTTGGTTCTAGTTAAGACCGAAAACCTCATAGCATGTGAGAACCTCCAAAAAATGGAGGTTATGATTACTATATTAGGCAAGAAAGTTTTCTGCCCCATAATCATCTTTAATTCCTAGGCATGGACCTAGGAATCACTTGTTTTAGCCATGAGGATTGCATCATCAGGCATCACTTGTTTTAGCCATGAGGCTTGCATCATCTCAGTCAAATTATAATTATGGATAGTCTCATAGTCTAACAGATTATGCACATCCACCATCCTATTCTTAAGCAGCTTCCCAGCATAGCCATCGACATGGATATGAAGAAAAGTATGAAAATCATACCCCAATTTAGCATCCTTACGAAAGTCATGGGTCTTCTTAGCCAAGATATAGATAACTATAAAATATAAAGTTATTTAGTCTCATTATGGCATTAAATTAGCTAAATCTTATAGATTTTTATTTAGTTTTTATTTATTTTTAAGGTTTAACTTGTTATGGATGGTTTTCTAGCCCATCTTGTGTGAAGTGATGCAAAGGTTAGTTCCACTATCATCAACTAGTGTCTCATTGTGATATCCATTCCTAAGGATATCTCTAAAGCTAAGGAAGTTCTTTTTTGGTTTTGCACTTAGCAATGCATCATCCATTTACAGCGTGGTATGATTCGATCGTAGAAGTGTGGTATTGCCTGAGCCATTAATGAGATCAATAGGACCTGATGTTGTATGGACATCTGTCTTGTGTAATATCACACTTGAGAAAAGGCCTTATTGTAGAGGATAGTATGCATTATTCCATTGTCTAAAAGATAAAATTCATACTTTTTCTCTTTGTTTTTTTTTTTTTTGCACTAGTGATACCTTTTGGGCCAAATAAAAATAAATACAATTAATAAAGAATTTAACAGTAAAAAATAAACTAATTAATATAACATAAAACTTTTGGTTTTATTCAATGGAATTATCCTTGGGAAGTTTTTAATCATCCAAGGTACATTTATTCAAAACATATGAAAACCCTATAATAATCTAGTCTTAGCTAGATAAAATAAACAACTCTCTAAACTTCTTATCCATCGACCAAAATGGGTCCCATACCCTAGACCTCCATCCCATCAAGGGTTAATCCATTTTTTTGGATTTCTTCTTCTTAATCATCAATAAAGTTTAATACTTGGAAAGTAATGCTAATTACAACTAGAGCTTTAGAAGTGACTATCTTAATGGCATGGCTTTTAGTGCGCTTGCTTTTGTTATACTGGTGTTGGCCCATAACATGTTTAAACGTATAACAGGTACACGACCAATGCCCTTTACCACGACAGCAATGATAGGGTCCTTTTGCTTTCTATAAGGTCTCTTGTCCTTTCCATGATTGGGGCCCAAATTCTTATTGTAATTATTCTACTGCTACCTTTTTTGGAAAGTTACCCATGTTTGTGGTCTCAACCCTTAATTGGCCATTTCCTTTTCAAAGTGCTAGCATTTGCTTCAAACAAAGTTTTAGACCTAGCAGGTATTATATCATGGTTCTTAAGTAGCTCACTATTTTGCTTAGCTATTAGGAGGCATTCAATTAGCTCTAAATACGTCTTATCCTGACATGCTCTATACTGCTACTGGAGCATATGAAAAGTGGAGAAAAACTTTTCCAAAAGTTTTTTCATAGAAAGTTTGGTCATACACAACTGAAGGCAAGAGAAAATGTTATACAAGTCTGAGTTATAATTACTCATGAACTTGAAGTCTTGCAACTTTAGGTGCATCTAGTCATGTTAGGCTTTAGGGAAGATCATAGGTTTTGTATGACTGTATCATTCCTTAAGTCTAGACTATAGAATTGCAAGATCTCGCACTGATTGATGGTGAGTCTTCAGGCTATCATGTACATGTTATCTTAGAAAAATCAAGGCATTCGCCTTATCCTTGCCATTGGCTTAACCATTTGTAATGATGGCTCTTAAAAATCCTAGTCCTTCCAAGTGAATCTCCATGTCCAAAGACCAAGATAGGTAGTTGGATCCACTCACATCAAGGATGTGGAATTTTCTCAATGTTAGCCATAATATGCACATTAAAAGAATCCATAAATTAGATAACCTTAGGTGTTAAGTGAATAACATAACAGATGTTAATTTAATGTGCATGTAATAAATCAAATTTGGACATTCACAAGTAAATTTGACAAATTTGGCTATCGAGAGTGATACTTTTGAATTTCAAAAAAAAATTCCTTCAGCTTTTAAAAATTGCATGTTTAGCCTTTAAACTTTTCATTATTTGCAATTTGGCCTTTGATATTTTGAAAATTGTCAAATTTCCTTGAACTTCAGGTCTTAAAAATTATAATTTTAGGGAATTAGAAAATTAATGCTTTAAAGGAATGTTAAAAAACTAGTAACAGTTTTGGGTAATTTTGAAAATAATTCCAAACAAGTGTAAAAACCTTTTGTGCAAATTGCAAACTAGTCTTTATTATTATTACTATTATTATTATTATTATTATTGTTGTTGTTGTTGCAAATATACCACTTGTAGTAGTTTTTAAGGTCTTTCATGGTAACAGCTAGGTTAGGCACCTTGCAATTTCTTCAGGGGTGACCTTTTTTTAACAAGAGGCAGCATTGTTCGTCAACAATGGTAGTTCAAGGGTTTTAGGTTTTAGGGTTTCTATGATTTGGGAATTTAGCCACAATTGGCAATGGGAAAGAAATGCTTAACCTCGTGGGCTGTTGCTTGGTTAACGGTGTGGATATTGGATTTTTTAGGATTTAATGAAACCAAGATTTAAGCTTTTTAACCCTTTTTGGCATTTTCAAGCTCTAATGGATCATTTTCACCAAAATATATATTTTTTAGAACTAGCTTTCGACTGAATAAATAACTATTTTGATAGATTATAGATTGCTTATTGTTATGTAAACCTCAAATTACAATTGCTTTTATTATTTCTATTAAAGCAGCATATGTTACTCATCAAAGTATATTGTTAGTATCTTCATGAAAATATAAATCAATTGAATACAAATAAAACATAATTGATTTACCAAATTCATTTCCTTTGAAGCAGTCATTTTGATAATGTGTTGTCAAATTGGTGGAAACTGGTAAACTTGTGGCTTGCAAGCAAATCAACAATAAATGCATATATAAGAGAGAGACAATAGCGATAAAGAAAAAGATTTTTTTATTCAATTCAATATATTTACAATGACAACGTTATGGTCTTTACATAGGCGTCAAGCTAGGTAGGTATTGACTATACAAAATTAAATTATGAAGATTAAAATTTTATAATTATAATTAGAATATTAAAAATCTTTAATTATGATAAATCTAATATTCCACGATAAATTTATATGATAAAATTTTATATTTTATATTTTTATAATTTTTTGAGAAACTCTAACCTATCCTAATTGTACCTCACGTTTCTTATTTCAAATCACATCTCTCAACTCAAATCTCACTTCTCTTAAACACACAGCTCCCACTACGAGGAGTTCTAGGATAAGGTTTTTAAGATAAGGTTATGGTAAGGTTTGATCTGTAACCTGTATAACTGGTTATAAGTTTTTTACATATATTATTATATAATATAACATAAAATTATTATGATTACATAAATACATTACATATTACAAAAATTTTTATAATTAAAAAATAAATAAAATTATCAATAAATGTTACAGTTACATAAGTTATATTATAGATTACCTAAATTATTATAATTGATAATATAAACTTGTATTACGTATTTTTATTATAATTATACATATACATTATTTATTTACATAAATTATGATAATATGTAATAAAAGTTGTAATACATAAATTTATTATATTTACATAAAACTTTTATGTATTACATAAATTTATTATCATAGGTAATATAAATAAGTATTATATATTTTTCTTACAATTACATATATATATTATACAATACATAAATTATGATAAAAGATAATAAAAATTGTAAAACATAAATTTATTATATTTATATAAAAATTTTATAAGTTACATAAATATACTATCAACAGATAATAAGAAGTACTATTACAAAAAATATTATAGTTACATAAATTATATTATTTATAACATACTTTTATTACCATAGGTAATATAAATATGGATTAAATATTTTTATGTAATTTGTGTTGTATGTAATGTATTAGTGTAAAGAATCTTTGGAGATAATGTATATATGTAATTTGTTACATACAAATATTATCGAATTAACATACAAATATTACAAATTTACATAAAACCATTATCAAATCCATAATATACGTATGTAAAATATTTCTTTAAGAAATTTAACTATAATTTCTAGAAAATATTTTTTATTATTTATTAAATA